>CM034353.1:99847805-99857842 GCA_019925275.1 Mytilus edulis
TGAAAACTACCGGTCACAAAAAGCACAATACTTTATGTACCCTTGCAGTGAAAGACGTTCACGCAAATCAGAAAAACATTATGTCCCCTTGCGGAAAGACGTTCATTAAATAATTTTAAATTTAAAATTGTTTGCAAAAATAAAAACATTTCATTCTGACGGTATATTTTTTTATTTTCAAATATTTGGTAGGTTTTTGTTTTTAAATTTCTGTTGCTATATTTGGGAATCGAATACAGGACTTTTATCAAATTTAATGAAAAAGAGAATAAATGTAACCCAATATTAATACTACCGAACCAGTGAATCTAAATTGAGACAAGTAAATTTTGACGATACACTTGACCACGCTGTAGTATTAGCAATGGGAGTGTTATCGTGAAGGATTAGGACATTGGAATTGCCCATTTCGGAATTCACAGGTTTTTAAACCCTATACTTTGGTATTTAAAACTAAACCGTTTCTGTTTTAAACATGAAAATAATTTACATTTATTTAAAAATATATATCACATTTACTTATTGTTATTTTGAATATTGAATTGTTTCAGTCTAAGGTCATCAAATGCATAAGGAATTTACAACTTAGTGTCTATATAATATACGCAAATAATTGGCTTCTTCAATAGTACGGGGTCTGTCACATCCTATCACTGATACAGTTTTATCTTTGTCTGAAACAACCGAAAATTTTTAAAGCTTCATTTGAATGAGACACTAATTACTTGTTCCAGTAGTGAACGTTTTTTGCAGGAACATTAATATTCCTAGTTCCGAACTGGCAAAAAAACTTGTGACAAAACAAAAATGATGACTGAATTTCACGAAAATTGAAATGAAACAAAACGGCTTGTTAGATGTATGGTTAACAAAAATAACATTGACCTTTCATTCAAATTTCAAAAAAATGTCCACATGGATTCTAATCTTCCTCCTTTTTTTTCTTTTGACCTATAACACTTCCATTGGTTCAAATTGTTTTTTTTTTTTTTTTTTTTTTTTTTTTTACCAAAGCTTTAAATTTCACCAGACTTATTAATATGATCATTATAGGACCATCCACTAGGATTCCTGGTACATAATGGAGATAATATCATATTAACCCTATTGAACATCATAATTTCCTTTCTCAGCACAGTAGATTGATATGAAAGTTATCGCTAGAAAGTAAGGGCGAACGTGCCGTTGTCAATGAAATTAACAACGTCGTCAAAGGTAAAAAAGCGACAAACAAATTATGATTGGTCATCCCAACTCGATTGCTTTTATCACTTTCGCCGTATCGGCTCAAACGAGACAATCATTCTCGTTGAGATGACCAACGGCCAAAACTGGTCTTTTCTTCAAAGTGTTATAGTCAAATGACTTTGACTACTAATAGAAAATACCATGTACTACATACGCTGCATGATAAGTACACACAAATCAGCAATACATTATGTACCATTGCAGTGAAAGACGTTCACACAAATAAGCTATACATTATGTACCCTTGCAATGAAAGACGTTCACACAAATCAGCAATACATTAATGTACTCTTGCAGTGAAAGACGTTCACACAAATCAGCCATACATTATGTACCCTTGCAATGAAAGACGTTCACACAAATTAGCAATACATTATGTACCCTTGCAATGAAAGACGTTCACGCAAATCAGCAATACAGTATGTACCTTGAAGTGAAAGACGTTCACGCAATCAGCAATACATTATGTACCCTTGCAGTGAAAGGCGTTCACACAAATCAGCAATACATTATGTACCCTTGCAGTGAAAGACGTTCACACAAACCAGCAATACATTATGTACCCTTGCAGTGAAAGACGTTCACACAAATCAGCAATACATTATGTACCCTTGCAGTGAAAGACGTTCACACAAACCAGCAATACATTATGTACCCTTGCAGTGAAAGACGTTCACACAAATCAGCAATACATTATGTACCCTTGCAGTGAAAGGCGTTCACACAAATCAGCAATACATTATGTACCCTTGCAGTGAAAGACGTTCACACAAATCAGCAACACATTAATGTACTCTTGCAGTGAAAGACGTTCACACAAATCAGCCATACATTATGTACCCTTGCAATTAAAGACGTTCACACAAATTAGCAATATATTATGTACCCTTCAATGAAAGACGTTCACGCAAATCAGCAATACATTATGTACCCTTGCAGTGAAAGGCGTTCACACAAATTAGCAATACATTATGTACCCTTGCAGTGAAAGACGTTCACACAAACCAGCAATACATTACGTACCCTTGCAGTGAAAGACGTTCACACAAATCAGCAATACATTATGTACCCTTGCAGTGAAAGACGTTCATACAAATCAGCAATACATTATGTACCCTTGCAGTGAAAGACGTTCACACAAACCAGCAATACATTATGTACCCTTACAATGAAAGACGGCAGAGGTGAAAATAGAAACCAAATAGGAAACATATCTCATACTGTTACAAAATTCTCGAATGACAAATCTTAACCACGCATTTTTGATCTCACATTTATGTCATTATATCTTCGTTGTTTTAACCTTGTAATATTGTACGTCACGTTTAATGCATTAGACTAATTATTTCTTCGCTCGCAATCTATTGTTTGTTCGATTCCTCTGTAAAGTGGTTATGAAATTGGAATGAAGTATTTCATTATCTGTTAGAGCGCATCATAACATCAGAGAAATGTTTAATACTATAAATCATTATGGCATGTGATTGGCTTTGAACTGGAAGTAAATGGCTGCGGATCTATGATTCCTGAAGGAATAAGTCTTTTTCTAAATGAATGTGGAACATATTTTGTGGAATTCAATTCAAATCTACAGCTGGTACATGTAAGTGATAAGTATTCAAAAAAATATCTAAAATTAAATAAATATGAAGTAATTTATTCAATAAATAAATATTAAACGATCATAATTAGTTTAACTATCTGGTTTTTTTTTTTATAGAAGTGTTCAGTTGTCCGTTAATTAATTATCAGGGCGATTGAGGGAACATTTAAGACCCTTTTCGAAATTATTAGTAGTCTAGCAGTTTTATTTGGCTAACAAAATACCCATTAATAAAATGCTTATATTTCTAGTGTTTTAGACTTTTTATTTCCTTTTTAACAAGACCATAAAAGGATAACTTCGAGCAACTTGAATAAACTTTGCTCTTGAAACAAATATATAACTTATTTATTGTGCTGCAACCTATACCACGATTAACATGATGTCTAACAACTCATCAGAGATACCAGGCTAATAATTTTTAGTCAGTTCTACAGTGTCTCTTTTATACGCTTATACACTTTTTGTGACTCTATGTTATACATTTTATATAATTTACGTCAAACAAGCTGAAGGCCTATGTGACAAACTCCATCAACGGAAAATAAGTTCTTACAATTTTTCTTGACGCACAAAAAAAAAAACCAACCCACGGTTTTACACCACAAGACAAGAAGCAAGATGCAACAATAAGCTATATCTATCTTTTCTGAATTTGAAGTCTTGTTAGGGAACGAACATTTAACTTCAAAAAGAGAGATATGTTTTTTCCTAGTGTTTTTTTTTATCTGAATCCGAAATTGATGAGAAAAATAATATTCTGTTTAAAAGAGGAAGAAAAAAATATTCTGAATGAAGATTTCTCCCAGACCCTTTTAAGTGTTAAATTTTTAATAAAATAATTTGATTGAAAGCGTAGAAAAATCTAAAAAAATTGAATGGTTTCTCCCTTGTCCAAGTTTGTATTGAGTTTATTTGACTAAAACAAAATGCATGTCTCGAACAATGAATATGTAAATTGATAACACTTGCAGATATGGCCTGCATTTTAATTTACGATTTGAATACTGGATTTCTTTAAGGAATTATTAAACGTTTTTCACATTTAAACTTCACAAGTAAGTGAACAAATGTCATTTTAAATAATTGTGTTGTGTGAAGAAAATTTGATCCATATAAACTTATTTGTCCTTTGAATTAACTGAAATAATATATCAAATAGTTAAAAATGCTTCAATTTTGTTGACAGAGAAATGATGCATTATAAACTGTTAGTTAATAATATACTAGATGGTAAACTTTACAACTCTATAAAGAGCATTTACAACAGTTCCAAATCTTGTGTTAAACTGAATGGAAAGTTAACTGACTGGTTCCCCTGTACAACTGGTGTAAAACAAGGAGACAATTTATCGCCTACATTATTTTCATTTTTCATAAACGACCCAATAGCGGAACTGAATGAATTGAATATTGACATTGACATCTCAGACAGGAAATTATCGGCGTTACTTTATCCAGACGATATAGCTTTATTGGCTAAAAACAAAGACGATCTACAATTATTGTTAAATAAGCTCGGGGAGTCTTAATCAACACTAATACATCAAAATGTGTTCACTTCAGAAAATCAAAATGTAAGCAGACGGATTACAATTTCATGATCGGAAGAAATAAACTCGAAGTTGTTGATCAATACAAATACTTGTGAGTTCGTGGTCTAGTGGTTAAGACTGATGGCTACAGTACTGAAGGTCCCGAGTTCGATTCTCACTCGGGGTGCTAAAAATATCAGCACATCAGAAGGGTAATTTTCACCCTCTCACACACATCTCTGGTACCCAGACCGGAGTTTAAACTAGAATGGGTACTTTGGTGGCCTCGGTTGGTCAAAGTTGTCCCTTACTTTGACCTGGAGATCAATCTTCTGATATCTCTTTGGTTTGTCTGTTTCCACCGTGTGGACCGGTGGTTCTCTCCGAGTACTTCGGCTTCCTCCACCATAATAACAGACTGCCCGGTGTCCTAGCACTCCCTTTGTGTTGGGTGGGGATTGATTGTCCTTGTAAAAATAATTGTCGTATAAACATACGTTAGTGACACATCTCCATTAATCCCGTTAGGGAGTGTACATGGATGCCACTTTACCCTCGCAGTTTTCGAGGGGTTCTTCGGATATCGGAGGCATTTACCAGTACATACATACATACTTGGGTGTTATATTTACATTTAACGGAAATTTTACCACAACCGCAGAAGCACTGTCAAAAGGGGCTGGTAGAGCACTTGGAAAAATAATTTCTAACATTCACTCATTTAAAGATATTGGAATAAAGTCATTTAAAAAACTAGTTTACTCGTGTGTTGTGCCTATACTAGACTATGCATCCAGAGTTTGCGGGAACCGAAAGTTTCAAGCCATAGAGAACATCCAGAACCGATTTATACGTTACTTTTTAGGAGTTCATCGTTTTGCCCCACTACCTGGTATTTATGGGGATATCGGATGGATCCCGTGCCACTACAGACATTGGGCTAATAATGTGCGTCTCTGGAATAATAAAATTGAGAATGGAAATAGGGAATGTGCCAAAGAGACAACAACCCGACCATAGAAAAAAACAACAGCAGAAGGTCACCAACAGGTCTTCAATGTAGCGAGAAATTCCCGCACCCGGAGGCGTCCTTCAACTGGCCCCTAAAAAAATATCAACTAGTTCAGTGATAATGAACGCCATACTAATTTCCAAATTGTACACAAGAAACTAAAATTAAAATAATACAAGACTAACAAAGGCCAGAGGCTCCTGACTTGGGACAGGCGCAAAAATGCGGCGGGGTTAAACATGTTTGTGAGATCTCAACCCTCCCCCTATACCTCTAGCCAATATAGAAAAGTAAACGCATAACAATACGCATATTAAAATTCAGTTCAAGAGAAGTCCGAATCTGATGTCAGAAGATGTAACCAAAGAAAATAAACAAAATGACAATAATACATAAATAACAACAGACTACTAGCAGTTAACTGACATGCCAGCTCCAGACTTCAATTAAACTGACTGAAAAATTATGATTTCATCATATGAACATCAGGCACAATCCTTCCCGTTAGGGGTTTAGTATCATACATCATAACATATATGAGAAGAACATAACCCGTGTCATGCCAACAACTGGTTTTTGAATAAATGTGTTTAGTTCCGATGCAAAGACCCTATAAGTGAATCAATATTAACGCCAAAATATGCAATCTTTAATGACCTGACAACAGTATCGTAACTATATCCCTTCTTAATAAGTCTATTCAAAGGTTTTGTTAGTTTTTGAGGTGAATACTGACACCTTTGTGCTTTATAACGAATATTTCCATAAAAAATTGGAAGTGAAATACCTGAACGTATAAGAAGTCTGCATGTTGAGCTATATTTACGAATGATGTCCTTATACCGATGATAAAATTTAGTAAATGTTTTGACTAGTTTGTTATATCGAAAACCCTGGTGTAATAATTTTTCAGTAATACATAAATTTCTCTCGTTAAAATCTAAAATATTGTTATATACACGAGCGAATCGTACAAGTTGAGATATATAAACACCGTAAGATGGTGACAAGGGAACGTCACCATCTAAAAATGGATAATTAACGATAGGAAATGAAAAATCATCTCTTTTATCATAAATTTTAGTATTCAGCTTTCCGTTAGTGATATAGATATCAAGATCGAGGAAAGGGCAGTGGTCATTGTTAGTATTAGCTTGTGGCAGCAGTGGTCATTGTTAGTATAAACTTGTTCAATTTGATGACAATCGCATTACAAAACAAGATATCAATCACGACTATGAAAAATGTAGAAATAATTGGTGTTCTGACTTCAAAGACATACTCACGAAACTTGGTATAGTGGACTATTTTGAGCGCAAGGACGTTATAAGTATGACTTTGTTCGAATCCATCTTGAAGGAATACTACTATAACTGTTTATGGAAAAATGACATTGTGAAAACCCCAAAGTTGAGAACTTATGTGAACCTAAAGGCTAATTTTGGAATAGAAACTTATGTTAAATTAAATTTGAACAAAACTGAACGATCTTTCCTAACACAGCTGAGATGTGGAATTCTTCCTTTGAGACTAGAGACGGGTAGATATAGCGGCGAACAACCAAATGAACGCTTATGTAAGTTTTGTAACAGCAATTCCATGGAGGATGAATGTCACTTTATTCTCCACTGCTCCTTATATAATGACTTCAGAGAATCTATTTTAATGATATATTTTCTGGCAATGAACTACTAAATATGACAATCGATGAAAAAATTATCTTTTTGATGACAAACTATCCTAGAAAGCTGGCTAAGTATACAGTGAAAGCGTTCCGGCATAGACGTGAAGTGTTATATATACATGAACAGTTTGATAAACAGTATATTGCAATTCCAGTTAACAGTATTGATTGTATTTGACTGTAATATGAAAATGTAAAAAGGTTACTTCATGGTCAATCTGAATATTTCCAGTTTCTTTATTATAAATATTAATTTATTATGCATTCAACTTGACATTTACTAAATCTATCTTCTAATAACTTCATTTTTTTTTATATAAGTTTGAATTTTTCATTATCATTTTATTATGCATTCAACTTGACATTACTAAATCGATCTTCTAATAACTTCATTTTTTTATATAAGTTTGAATTTTTCATTATTAATTAATTATTTTGAAATTTAGCTTAATCTTACTTTTCATTATTTGTTTGAAATCCGTGATAACAAAATTACATTTTATGATTTGAAAGTGACTTATAGACCCAATGGGTCGGGTGTATTTTATTGTGTATGTAATATATTTGTACTTTACTGAAATGTGATTACACATGTCACTATAATAAACATTTACTTACTTACTTACTTAGTTACTGTTGTCAATTTAAAAATGAAAATAATGTTTATAAACTGCAACCAAGGCACTTTTCTTGATTAACCTTCATCAAGAAAACTTCGTCCCAAATATTCAAAAGCCAAGCATGTAAAAGTACCTGAATGTCATTCATTTCCCAGACTTCATGCACATGTCAGTTTACGTCTTCATACTAAGCCCATTGGAAGTATTCTGGTTGGTTTTAATGTCTGGGAAAACATGGTCTTTTTATAAGTTGAAATTGTGCTTTGGACTTGATTTTTGAAGGTGAAAGTACTATTACCGAAATGTGAGTTCTGTGTTATTTTGTTAATTTTTTTTTTTTGTGCTAAGTACTCATGGTTGACAATGTACAGTGCTAAGTACCTATTGTTGACAATGTGCAGTTGTTTATGAACTGCACCAGTCATTTATAAAAGGGTGATTTCAACCATGATAAATTATGTCCCAATACAAAAGCATTAATTGTCAAATAAAAGTTGGAACTAAACCCGCACCCTAGCTGGTTTTGCTATTAATGTTTGCATCCTTGTGCTTTCATTTTTTTATTTTGTATTTTTAATAACATTTCAAATCTTGAAAAATCTCTTGATTAAATTGCTTTCAATGAGCTCTTTTTAGATTGCTGATATTAAAACATAACATTACCAGACTCATGTATGATATACACGCTAAACGACGGGATGTATTGTTAGTAGTCATACCTTATATCAAGACCACATGCACTTGTTTCTATCCATAGGTAGGTCGACCTACCTATGGATAGATACAAGTGCCTGTGATCAAGACTCCGGTCATTCATGTATACATACTAAAATTGAGAAAGGAAATGGGGAATGTATCAAAGCGACAACAACCCGACCATAGAGCAGAGAACAGCCGAAGGCCACCAATTGGCCTTCAATGTAGCGAGAAAATCCCGCACCGGAGGCGTCCTTCAGCTGGCCCCTTATAAAATATGAATACTAGTTCAGTGATAATGGACGTCATACTAAACTCCGAATTATACACAAGAAACTAAAATTAAAAATCATACAAGACTAACAAAGGCCAGTATACTAGTATACACTGAGACTTCAAATGAAAATGAACATTTTACCCGTTAATCTTTGGTCAGAGAAACATGTCAAATTCAATGTACATGTTTAACTCATCATGTAATCACTTGAACAAAGGATAGAGATTCAAAATATAAAGCTATCCATAAAAACTAAGGAGGTGTGACATTTGCCAATGGATCAAACATCCACCATAGCAGAAACAAAATGACTTAGGTGTTAGCAGCTACCATATAGTCTTCAACAAAAGCAATTCCTACCCTGTATAATCGAGTAATGACTATGATATGGAAAATTGTAAAATAATTCAAACGAGAAAACCAAAAGCGTGATGAATGCCGAAGTGCTTATATACTAGTGGTCCGATGGGTGGTACATTTGGTATGACAGATTTACAGCATACAAGCACACAGCGTGTACTTATTAAATCGTATGATTTTATATTTTAAGGCAAAAGAAACTGAACCACATATATTAAGCTCTGGATAGGGTGAACAGAATAGATAAAAATGCGTAAAAGTGGCAGACTAATGGGCAAAAAATTGAAAGCATATATAGAGAAAAACATAATAAAACAAATAAAGAATAGAGAATAATGAGAGGTTAATGAAAAAGAAAAGAGAACTAAGGGTGTAAAATTCAAATAATAGAGAAAATCACATACATAATTAAAGAATACAAAAATGAAGAACCACCCATCCAGATCCTCGTGTATTTGAGGAGGACAAATACATACATTTAGTAACGTTGAGGTTGAATAGACTCGAACCTTGATTATTCCTTCCTGCAGCAAAGAAGAAGCGTAGCAGGTTTATAATTTCTAAATGTTTGTTTTAAACTCATACAATTCAATCATTTTCGTATTTGACCTGGCAATACCTTGAAAAATAAATAATAAAATTGAGAATGGAAATGGGGAATGTGTCAAAGAGACAACAACCCGCCCAAATAAAAAACAACAGCAGAGGGTCACCAACAGGTCTTCCATGTAGCGAGAAATTCCCGCACCCGGAGGCGTCCTTCAGCTGGCCCCTAAACAAATATATACTAGTCCAGTGATAATGAACGCCATACTAATTTCCAAATTGTACACAAGAAACTAAAATTAAAATAATACAAGACTAACAAAGGCCAGAGGCTCCTGACTTGGGACAGGCGCAAAAATGCGGCGGGGTTAAACATGTTTGTGAGATCTCAACCCTCCCCCTATACCTCTAACCAATGTAGTAAAGTAAACGCATAACAATACGCACATTAAAATT
>CM034353.1:99857942-100083351 GCA_019925275.1 Mytilus edulis
TTTCGAGCGTCCGAAGCTCTTTTCTGGATTTACCTTCCTCAGCAACCCTTAATCCTAAACATATGAAAGCAAGAAGTGTATAAGACAGAAGACACATGCATGCACAAAGATCTTTATCGCCAAAGGGACCACAAACTAATATGCTGAAATTCATCTTTGACAGAGGGAACTGGAATCTTAGTTTTCTCAATTATTTCTTAATTCATCAACGTAAAATTTTAGATTAGTTCAAACTGTGAATTAACTATTATCAATAATCAATATGCGTGTCAATTCCATTTAAAGAACGATTATAGTTCTCACAAAAACACACAGAAGCGATAAGAAAACAATAATTGTACAATACACAAACACGAACATAGCCACAACTGTTTTCAACTGGCTTTAAGACATAATTATAGTTTTTATGCGTTTGTTATTGGTATACTTTTTCTGATGATAGAAAAACTGTTTTTGATTTGACTTTCTTTTGTAGGTAGTTGATTTACACATCTCTCATCTACAAGTTATCTGACAGAACCTATTAGGAAAGACACTGGGAATGCAAAATTAGTCAAATAAATCCACAAAGGTGTTTCATCATGCTTAGGAAACGTCTGATCGTCTACTTTTATGATAGTCTATCAGGGAAATAACCTATTCATCAGAAAGACATAAAAATGGATTTAGCTATTGATGATATTCTATCTGAGATACACTTCATGTACATTACGTCTGGAGTTGTAATGCCCGTCTTTATAGGACTCGGATTGATCGGGAATATTGTTATTTTAATTGTACTATGTGGGAAATCATTGCGTAGTTCCCCTGTTTGTCTACTTCAGGCTTTGGCGATACATGATATTTTAAATATGTTGTATGCAATTTATTCGGATGTCTATCCAGCTATAAAAAGTTACAATAAAGCCAATAATTTTGTACAGAACTTACAAATTAGGAGGAAAACTCAAGATGACGTTTTGTCATCTTTGGAAGGACTTAATTTTACGTCTTTACAACAGTTTTTGCAATATTATGAGTCACAGATGAATCAATCACTGATTCTACACTCCATCAAAACAAATTCGAGAAATGAGTTGACAAATAATGATTCTATGATAACAACTTCTAAGAATATACTATCGTCCACCATAAAGAATCCATTTCCTTCAATTACAAATGACGATCGTAAACAATTCATTATTCGAAGCATAGAGCGTTTTATTGGTTATAATATAATTTACATCGGGCTTTTATTTGCATTCTGTTTGACATCTGAGAGATGTATTGCAGTGATATTTCCAATGAAAGTTGGAAATTGCTTGACAATAAGGCGTACTCGAATAGTAATCATATTAGCCGTGTGTATGAGTATATTGGTTCACGGGCCACAGTTAATTAAAGAAATATATCTATTGTACGAGAATCCAAGTGAATTATTCGAGTCTGGGAATGGTTTAATTCTTTCTTATCGCTCAACGTACGAGAGATTTTATGTTATTTCTAGTTTATTTATATGTGTTTTCATGTTGATTTTGAATTTTTTGTTGCTGTGGAAAATAAGGTCATACCGAAAGTCTCTAAGAATGGCAAAGCATACGAAAAAGGTAGAGCGAAACGAAGTGAATGTTTCTTTGCTTATTGTTGTTTTGATATTTTTCCAGTTACCACATAACGTGTTTGTGATAATTATATCTTTTATTACGAGGGAGGTATATTTAGAAGATTTCCCAACAATTACCCGAACGTCCGTCATAATTCGGTTGTTGTATATCATCCAGTCAGCATTTAACTTTGTCATATACTGTTTATTTGCCAAGAGATTCCGAGATATTATGCATATTCATTGTATAAAGATGTCAAAGAAATTCTGCATAAAGAACAGTGGCGACAAAGAAGTCTCGTGTGAACCAAAAAATGTGATATCCATAGCAAATTTCTTGAATATAGAAATAGAAATAGGCCAGAAAACAGATAAGTCTACATCGCTTTGATATATACAATATGCGTGTAGAGTATAACTTGAGTTTTGATACGAACTGTGGGTAATTTGTTTTTTAACAGATGAAATTATCCTTATATTTTTGTATTGAATTAGCTCATCGTCAACATGGCTGTGATAATGTGCTCAAGATTTTTACATAATACAACCAATGCCAACTTAACTTTAAATGGCGCATTATTTTTCCTCAACCGTAGTTTACTTGTTTTAAAATCAAAGATCATTTTTTATTTTCAGACATGAACATCAGATTTGTATGCCTCATTTATGGTATGTTCGTCCGTTCGTCTGTTCGTTCGTTCGTCCCACCGTCTGTCCCGCTTCAGGTTAAAGTTTTTGGTCAAGGTAGTTTTTAATGAAGTTGAAGTCCTAGTACACATGTTCCCTATTATAGGATCTTTCCAATTTATTGTTTATGATAGCTTCTATTGTCCATTTTTTAAAACCCTATCTACGATATTCAAACTGTTTCGAAGTAATCCTTTGTACTAGATTAACTAAAAAGACGTTTCATAAGAAAAACGGTGTTTACAGCAGAACTAGACAAAGTCTTATGCCGTTGATTTAAATAACTAGTATACTCTTCGTCCAATCAGAGGTTGCAAATTTGTTGTTTGTGTTATAATCTTAATCACATTAAAAAAACCAAAAAAACATGTAAGAAAGAAACACAAAAAAATGCACAATAATTTACCATAACACATTGACGGGATGTATAAGTACAGAGCCACATCATATGTACATTGTACCAAAGAAACACAAAAAGGAATACAAAGCACATTAACAACTAGATATTTTTATTTACAATTGATGCATGAAATAATCAGGATAATGCAACCGTTAAACTTTTGCTCTAGTTTCAGAGATACAAGTCAAAAACAGCATTTCCCCCTATGTTCTATTTTAAGCCATGTTTGCCATGTTGGTTGGCAGGCAGGGTCCTCGGACACATTTTTAAAAACTAAATACCCTAAAGCTTATTTGTGGCCGAGTTTGGTTAAATTTGTATCAGTTGTTTCAGGAGAAGCTTTTGTAAAAGATTACAAAAAATTACGAAAAATTATTTAATTTGACTTTAAAGGGTAATAACTCCTTATGGGGTCAATTGGAAATTTTGGTCATGTTTTACTTATTTGTAGATCTTTCTTTGCTGAACATTATTGCTGTTTACAGTTTATCTCCTTCTATAAACATTTTAAGGATAATAACCAAAAACTGCAAAATTTCCTTAAAATCACCAATTTAGGGGCAACACAACAACGGGTAGTCCGATTAGTCTGGAAAATTCAAGACAGATATATCGTGACATGATAAACAATTTTACACCGTATCAGAGTTGCCCTAAATGCTTTGGTTTCAGAGATATACATTTTTTGTAGTCGAAATCTACATTTTAACCTATATGTTCTATTTTTAGCCATAGCAGCCATCTTGTTCGGTTGTCCGGGTCATCGGACACAATTTATAAACAAGATACCCGAATGATGATTGTGGCCAAATTTGGCCCAGTAGTTTGAGGGGAGAAGGTTTTTCCAAATGTAAACAGACGACGACGGACGCCAAGTGATAAGAAAAGCTCGTTTGGGCCAAGTGTTTTAAGAAGGTTCACTTGGCCCTGTGGGCCATGTGAGCTAAGAATGAATAAAAAGAATACAAAAATGTATCATATTACAATTACACAATGAAGGGATGTTTAAGTACCGATCCACGTCAACTGGATATTGTAACGTGTTTGGATTATACATCTGTTCGTATCCGTTTTTACAAAATCTGAGATACTCAAATATCAAATTTTCAATTAACTCAAAACCTAATTACAACTTGAAGACTTTACTAAACTAGAGGCTCTCAAGAGCCTGTATCGCTCACCTGATTCTACTTGGGTTTTTGAAATCATATGAAAAAATATAAAATTTGGCTAAAAGTGACAACACAACCTCATTGATAAGGAAAGGAACATGTTTAATTTCATTCAAAAGTCCCCCACTGGCGGCCATCTTGGATGGCGGATCGGCTACAAAGTAACAACACTTGGTCAGCACCTCATAAGGAACATTCATGCCATGTTTGGTTTTATTCCATTCAGTGGTTCTCTAAAAGAAGTCATTTGTATGCATTTCCCATAGGGTCCTATGTTAAACTAAGTCCCCTGCTGGCGGCCATCTTGGATGATGGATCTGCTACAAAGTAACAACACTTGGTCAGCACCTCATAAGGAACATTCATGCAATGTTTAGTTTTATTCCATTCAGTGGTTCTCTAAAAGAAGTCATTTGTATGCATTTCCAATAGGGTCCTATGTTAAACTAAGTCCCTGCTGGCGGCCATCTTGGATAACGGATCGGCTACAAAGTAACAACACTTGGTCAGCACCACATTAGGAACATTCATGCCATGTTTGATTTCATTCCATTCAGTGGTTCTCTAAAAGAAGTCATTTGTATGCATTTCCCATAGGGTCCTATGTTAAACTAAGTCCCATGCTGGCGGCCATCTTGGATGATGGATGGGCTACAAAGAAACAACACATGGTCAGCACGGCATAAGGAACATTCATGCAATGTTTGGTTTCATTCCATTCAGTTGTTCTCTAAAAGAAGTCATTTGTATGCATTTCCCATAAGGTCCTATGTTAAACTAAGTCCCCCGCTGGCGTCCATCTTTGATAATGGATCGGCTACAAAGTAACAACACTTGGTCAGCACCACATTAGGAACATTCATGCCATGTTTGATTTCATTCCATTCAGTGGTTCTCTAAATGAAGTCATTTGTATGCATTTCCCATAGGGTCCTATGTTAAACTAAGTCCCCCGCTGGCGGCCATCTTGGATGATGGATTGGCTACAAAGTAACAACACTTGGTCAGCACTCCATAAGGAACATTCATGCTATGTTTGGTTTCATTCCATTTAGTGGTTCTCTAGAAGAAGTCATTTGTATGCATTTCCCATAGGGTCCTATGTTAAACTAAGTCCCCCGCTGGCGGCCATCTTGGATGATGGATCGGCTACAAAGTAACAACACTTGGTCAGCACTCCATAAGGAACATTCATGCTATGTTTGGTTTCATTCCATTTAGTGGTTCTCTAGAAGAAGTCATTTGTATGCATTTCCCATAGGGTCCTATGTTAAACTAAGTCCCCCGCTGGCGGCCATCTTGGATGATGGATCGGCTACAAAGTAACAACACTTGGTCAGCACCCCATAAGGAACATTCATGCTATGTTTGGTTTCATTCCATTCAGTGGTTCTCTAAAAGAAGTCATTTGTATGTATTTCCCATAGGGTCCTATGTTAAACTAAGTTCCCGGCTGGCGGCCATCTTGGATGATGGATCGGCAACAAAGTAACAACACTTGGTCAGCACCTCATAAGGAACATTCATGCCATGTTTGGTTTCATTCCATTCAGTGGTTCTCTAGAGGAAGTCATTTGTATGCATTTCCCATAGGGTCCTATGTTAAACTAAGTCCCCGCTGGCGGCCATCTTGGATGATGGATCGGCAACAAAGTAACAACACTTGGTCAGCACCTCATAAGGAACATTCATGCCATGTTTGGTTTCATTCAATTCAGTGGTTCTCTAAAAGAAGTCATTTGTATGCATTTCCCATAGGGTCCTATGTTAAACTAAGTCCCCTGCTGGCGGCCATCTTGGATGATGGATCGGCTACAAAGTAACAACACTTGGTCAGCACCCCATAAGGAACATTCATGCTATGTTTGGTTTTATTCCATTCAGTGGTTCTCTAAAAGAAGTCATTTGTATGCATTTCCCATAGGGTCCTATGTTAAACTAAGTCCCCGGCTAGCAGCCATCTTGGATGATGGATCGGCAACAAAGTAACAACACTTGGTCAGTACCTCATAAGGAACATTCATGCCATGTTTGGTTTCATTCCATTTAGTGGTTCTCTAAAAGAAGTCATTTGTATGCATTTCCCATAGGGTCCTATGTTAAACTAAGTCCCCCGCTGGCGGCCATCTTGGATGATGGATCGGCTACAAAGTAACAACACTTGGTCAGCACCTCATAAGGAACATTCATGCCATGTTTGGTTCCATTCCATTCAGTGGTTCTCTAGAAGAAGTTCAAAATGTAAATTGTTAACGACGACGACGACGGACGACGACGGACGACGGACGCCAAGTGGTGAGAAAAGCTCACTTGGCCCTTCGGGCCAGGTGAGCTAAAAACTACGAGACCAACCTTTAAACTTTGAAACTTAATAAAGAAACAACAATATTTACACAATTAACTTAAAAAGTAGTTTAAAAACTATAACCTCAATTTATCTTTAATCCTTTCACTTACTCCGAGGTCCCAACTGATTTGCTCAACTCTTATAACCCTTCAAAAATTATAAGAAGACAAGCTTCAAAACCATAGGTCCTGAGGCAACTAGTTCTGAAACAGCTAGTTTTTGAAGCACTTAGTTCCTGAGACAACTTATCTCCGAAAAACTGAAGTCACCAGAATTTTACAAAATACCTGTTCGAGGGACTGCGACAAATCCCGTAGGACATTACAGTTTCAGAACAACCCGGTAGCTTGTAACAATCGTAAAGACTTCTAAACCACTTGCTTCAAAACCAAAAACTTTCAACTCGAACTAGGTATAAAAAACTTCATAATTCTACCTTCTTTATTTGCTGGTATTCACTTTCCGATGCTTATCCATCAACAGCCAAATAACAAATGAGCGAACTTGCACTATGAATCTGTGTATATATATCAATAGCAATTCAACAATGAACTACAAATACTGAAAAAATACACCGAAGAGGATATCACTGCCATGCTGGACTTTTTAATTGATAACATATTTGTTGAATGTGGAGGCTTGGTACTATTGGAATCCCAATGCGCTCCTCTACTTGCAGGTTTGTTTTTGTATTCCTATGAAGCAGAATTTATCCCAGTCTTTTAATTTCACCTTTCGGTATAATGATGATGTACTGTTTCTTAATTAATAATAATAGATTCAGTGATCACTTACATTTAATATATCCAAGTGAACTTGAAATTAAAGATACTACCGACACAGATAAATTTCTTCATATTGAGACCTTTTTCTCGAAATGACTACTGATTGTAGGTTGAATACCAAAAATTATGACAAACGCGATGATTTTAATTTTCCTATAGTCAATTTTCCATTTCTGTATAGCAACATCCCAGCCGCACCAGCATATGACGTATATGTGTCTTAATTGATACGTTACTCTAGAGCTAGCTCAAAGTACCTTGATTTTGTTGAACGAGGAATACTGCTTTCTCAAAAGTTGCTAAAACAGGGCTATGAATCAATCAAATTAAGGTCATCACTCAAGAAATTTTACGGTCGCCATCATGAGCTGATTGGCCATTATGACAAAAGTGTGTCAGAAATCATATCTGATATTCTACCTCAGTCATAATAACCTTCCATCATAGAAAAAAATAACACGACGGGTGCCGTATACGCGCGGTGCAGGAAATGCTTACCCTTCCGGAGCACCTGATTTCACTCACGGTTTTTAGTGGAGTTCGTGTTGTTTCTTATTTATTATTTATAACTGATGATGTAAATGTCCCTTGGTTTTGTGAGTCTTTGTTTACTCCTTGGTTTTGGTTGTTATTGTCTTATACTTATTCTGCATTATTGTCACAATATCACCAAATACAGACTTAACAGTAAAAGTAATATTTATAACGACAAATAAGAGAACACCAATGTCATAACACGTTATTAACTTGATAATCAAGTACACTGAATCTATACATCAAGACCATGGTGTATCATTTGTGAAGCTGATACTGAATATTTATCATGTTCTTTGACATACCCCTAGTTCATCGACTTTCTTCTCAGACACATGTGATATTTTTCAGTCTGAGTAGCAGCTACAAGCTCTAGAATACCTATATATGCTTAAATGGCTTGTATATTTATTTTTATTACATATATGTGTTCAAATACACAATGAACGACAATTAAAAAACAATACACTCGTTAATTACATGTATATCATATGCATGGAAGCATTTTCACAAAACCTACATATGATGGCGATATTTTCTTGATTGGTCAACTTTGCCTTTATATTGCAATAATTGCATGTCCACTTCTAAATTACCTTCAGTGAAGTCCTTTCAAATTTTTCTACATTGCATTGGGTACCTTTCGTTCGACTTTTCAATTGTATTACTTTAAGAATTTGGCGGTAATACATTCTTTCGGAACTCTCCTGGAGTATTGATATTACCGGAAGGTTTGTAATGAGCAACAATAACATATTTGTTCTGTCCTTTAACTTTAGAGATGCCGATACCCATCTCGTTAGAAGATTTCCATATCATCTGTGTAAAGTTCATAGAATCTGGAAAAGAAATTACAACTAGGACCAATAAATATATAAATGAATATTTCCCTATATAAACCTGTAATTGAAATAATTCGTGTCGATAGGTAAGGGGTGGGGTATGCAATGGTCCATAGGCACATATTTCTTGGGCACTCCCAAACATATCTGTGATTAACCAAAATAAGATATTGGGAACAGTATTTTACACATATATATATAATGTAGTGAAGAAGCAACGTAAAACGGACATGTGTAGACACAAGACACACATTTTGGACAGTATATGGATTGACATGAATATATATTGCGGCTTTCAGTGGCTTGGTGTGTAGCATGAACAACGCAAATTATAATTTTAGGATTACACCTTTAAAATTAAGAAAATAAATAAGCATAAATTTGCATGTAATGTTTAAAAAAACCTGCAACATGTGACAAGCTAAAACGGAATACAACAATTAAACTCTAGTTGCCGCTCTTTTATTGTGATTTTCTCGTGGTTTCTTTTATATTCAAATATACGTATCTTTTCGCGTCACGAGAGACAAACTGTCGGACGTGGCTGCGTACTTGTACATCTTGCAGTTAAATGGACATTCCTTTATTTGTAATAAAAGTTTTCAGGCGTAGGACCAATGTTGTACTAGTACATGCATTCGATTATTTTCGTGGGTATACATTCCTGGTATTTGGAGGTATTTGAAAGATGGTTAGCGTTTAACACCTTATTTTAAAGCAGTGAATCTTCAACTACGTTACTTGCATGAGTTTTTGTGATAACACACGTGTCTCTATAATAACTGTAGAACTTCAAATAGCGTTTGGTATATGCTTTATGAAGGTCTGATGAGTGACGCCCTTACGCGCTTAGTTATCGATTTTTCTTTTTTCTTTCTTTCTTATGTTACAGTACTGTAACACCACTGTCCAAGTAAGGAGAAGGTTGGTGTCAAGCAAACACGCTTTACCCAGCCGTATTCTATATGCGACTGTCTTAATTAAAAAGCCTGTGCATCATTGGTTGTCGATTGTTGCTATATATCATATTTTGTTTTTGTTTATAACTGTTTGTACATAGGTCAGGCCGTTAGTTTTTCTCCCTTGAATTGTTTTAAAATTGTCATTTCGAGACTTTTTATAGCTTACTATGCGGTGAGTTGGTTTTTCTTTTCACTGAAGGCCGTATGGTGACCTAAAGTTGTTAATTCTTTTTCGTTTAGTCTCTGGTTGTCTCATTGACAATAATTCCACATCTTCTCGATTATGTATTATCTGGAGCCCATCAAGAAAACAGAATTAGGTGCTTCGGAAGGGTCAGCAGTTAAAGAAACTGTTCCTGTGCCACTAGTTAAAGTTCATCTTTGACACAATTAGTTTTCAGCGACATAGTCCTTGTGTAACATCAACCAACCATACAATCAAGCATAACTATAAGTAAATAAGTGCCTACAATTACCTTTATTCCATTTAGGATGTAGGTGATCATAGTTTTCAATTTCCTTATACCATAATTCTGTGACGGTATCTCCACTCGGCCTTTGTCCATTCGTTTCCACAAATATCACATTTTCACCTCTACCTAAGGCAAGGAGATTTTGTATTGAAAAATGTTCAAAAAAAGATTAATCGGGTATTGGACGATGTTGTACAGTTGTTGTGTTATTAAGATTTATAGAACACGATGAAGAGAATACACTACATGTATTTTTATTGGTTGTTTTTTGCTCAATGAACATTGAAAAAAGTGATTATTCAAGACCGGACAAAAATTGCACACAAAACCTAACTAGGTTATTAAAAATGTGATGACACATGGAGGTAGCCTTTTAATTAGTCCATTGCTATTTTATCTCGGATGACCACTTGTTTCAATGGTGTTTGTAAAATGGAGCTTATGTACTCAGTTTTATGTTATGTAAATTTTAAATACTCACTTGAGTATAAAAAGCTATAATATTTAAATCAATTTGTGACATCGTGCTTTCCAAATCAAACGTTTTGAAATGCAGCAAACACGAATTGAAAACTTAATGGTTAAAACCAATCTCGCATAAAAATGTGTAATTTTAAAAGGTTCTAGACTCCTGAAGGACTGAAAGACGGAGCTAATGATGTAAATGTGTATATAAAGTTAAGAGATGTCTTCTATTTCAACATGAAATGACAAAATAAGTTGATCAAATCAGACAATTATACATGTAGTAAATTTGCAGTGCGCGTTTTAAATGTTTTGAAAATTCAATTTGATTGGCATCATCGTCTTTAAGTTGCTTGAATTTCTCTTCACCAGATTTCATTGTATATATATTATTGTGTACAATGTTACTGCGTGGATGATGAACTACCATTATATGACAATATTGAAATGTACTCAAGAACCATAGTGTTTATTCTTAACTTGATCCAAATCAATTTCGGGTTGTTCTTTTGCAAATAAAGGACTTTGCCAATTGCTTTATCTGGGATCACTCGTTTGTAACATCAACTGACCCTTAATCCTGTATTATAACGTATTGACCCTTTTCTGTGAATCCTAATCATATAGAATATTTTGCACTTCCCTTTTGGTTTTGAACCGATAAAATTTTTGGGTTTGCCTTAGCAAATCATATAGACTAACTTTTGTCGGGTTGTTGTCTCTTTGACACATTCCCCATTTCCATTCTTAATTTTATTAATGCATAATTTGCACTAGAGGTACCAATTTCTTTTTATCCGCAAATTTCCTAAACCTCTTATAAGAATTTATTGAAACTTTCAAAGAATCCTCGTCATCCAATGAATGCCATTGTGCGCCTCCTTTTTGTCATTATTTTTGGGGTTTCACTTTCCAGTTCATGGAAAAAGCATGAGACCTGGACTAATAGTGAATCCAGCACTATGAATGTTTGTACTTTTGATATTGCGGGATGTATAAATATACAAACACGTTTGTTCGAAATTGGTAAGTTAAAATACCGATGCTTTGTATAGAAAAATGTATAGTTTACTACACCTTAAAGAACATTTGCAACAACTCTATTAAAGGTCGTGAATACTTTCTCTGCTACAACCCAAATTTTCTGTCACCCTTACTTCCAGTGACAAGTAATCTAAAAGTTCCCGCTCTAATACTATTCGACTATTATTACCTTTTAAATTTAAAAATATGCGTGACAAAAAACATTGTTTCTCAAAATGTGTGAAAATCATGATATCATTTAGATGAATATTGGATATCTACATAGAATTGTAAAGTTTTCCTAGTATGGTGACAGAACGAAAAATTTCGAAATTAAAAACAAAAAAAACACAAATATTACGAGTATACCGCTTTTCACAAACATTATACAATACGGCCGTCTAAGGAGAAGGTATACAAAATTGTCAGCCTTTTTAGGCTTGATAATTGATTTGGATATTCCCAACTCATAGGGTCGTGATTTTATTATCTCGAATTGATATTGTAAATGACGAATTAATGCACACCATCTTTAATCAATCTAATTAAAAACCGATCTCTCATCGCTCCTGTTTCTGATATGTCGCGTGGGAGATCTAACGAAACCCGCTTTGAGGTCACATGTGAGTGACCTCGTAGGTGTGTCTTTTTCGACCAATGAAATTGAGTCTTCCACGATCTTGAAAGTTTATCGTAAGGTAAAGGGATGTAACTCATTTTATTTACGACGAAATCGTCAGTCAAAATAATTCATAAACTTTTTTGATTGGCTTATTAATAGGTCGTCAACTCATTTGCATATCATTATAAATTCATAACTTCTAGTTCACTCACATGTGACCTCTGAGCGGGTTTCGTTAGATCTCCCACGCGACATATCAGAAACAGGAGCGATGAGAGATCGGTTTTTAATTAGATTGATCTTTAATCAGCCAATAGATTTTTTGATTTTTTTCAATTATACTGTGACGTCTGATAGTAAAGATTAAGGAGATGTATGTAGATTGATAGCTATAACAGAGTTTATAATCCATTTCCTGCTGTCCTTTGAGATGTGCTAGTTACTTCTTTAGATAAGTAGTTCATGAAAAAAGTAGTGTACCTGGAAATTCACTAAACTGAACATATCCTTTGTCTGCGATGATATTCGCCCACATCTGAGTATCCCTGTTCAGGTCCTCAGATATTCTCAGTTGTTTACTTCCATGGTGATTTCGCAGTGTATTATGGGATTTAACCATTTCATCGCGAAACTCGGCACACACTACAATATATATCAAATGTAATACTAGTACACTGTGCATTTTCAGGTTGTCAACATGGTAAAGTATAACAGTAAAAGCTAATGGTGTTTTATTACGAACTTTATTGTATTAAGTGGAAAAATTGATATATATTCCATTTAGTGCAAAGGGGATGTGGTCCTATAGCCAAATTATTTCGTTTGCTTTTGTTTCTCTTTGAGTTCATGGATATTAACAGGCACGTCCAGATCAATTGGAAAAGTTTAACGGCAAATACAATGAAACTACCAACCAGGAAAACAGATTTTAAACCAGAAGGAAAGTAATTATGAAAACAATATTTATTTAAGAACTGAAAATTAAACAGGATCGATTAGTTTTATTTTTGAGATATGCTAGATAATTCTTAAGATTTGTAGTTCAATAATGGTAGTACAAAGTAAGTCTACAATATCTCTTTGTGACGTTTGTTTAAAAGAAAAGCGCTTCGGACGCAAGAAATTATTAAACGTGTTGTTTTCATTTTTTTAAATCACTGGGTCGATACCTCTGCTGGTGGACTATCAGTCCCCGGGGGTATCATCAGCTCAGTAGTTAGTACTTCGGTACTGACATGATTTAACAAACTTAACTAAAATTGTCCGTTTATAAATTTTGAAATTATTAAGAAACTAAGGTTTCAACTCCCTCAGGCAAAGTTGGCTTTAGATGAATTTGGCTATTTATTTTAGTTTTTTTTTTACATAAAGCTCTTCAACGGTTTCGGTATTTATACATCTTCGGATTTCAAATGAGCATTCCTGATGAAGGTTAATCCAGAAAAGCGCTTCGGACGAAAGAAATTATTAAACGTGTTGTTTTCAATTTGTTTAAATTATCTTAATTAAATATATGGGTTAGTTTAAAAAGACACAGAACCATCAATGACAAAGTATAAATAACAAATACAATACAGCTGCTTCTAGGTCATACATCATACTTCTTCCAAAGAAAAACAGGGCAATACAGAAAAAAGCGGGGGAAAAGCCGTATTGGCCCTGTATTGATTACGGTTTTTAATTTTCTTATATAATCATTTAATAAAAGACCATAAAAGTGTTATGAACTGGCTGTTTCTGAGCCTTGAATCTATACCAATACAGAAACAGAAACAGCCAATAACACTATAATACAATATCACCATACGCCTCAGTCTACTATTACGTATAAAACACACTGTATCAAAGACAAAAGGTTAAAAAGAAATATGAGAGGATACCCAAAAGACCGAAATCGTCGAAATATTTATATATATAGATACATGTAAAATGAAACAGGAGGTAGGTTATACGGCAATGAGACAGCAAACCAATAAAATTTAAAAAGACATCTATTATATGCAGTTATGTTTGAGTGCAATAAATGGTACATCGATAACATAAAGTTCCGCGAATTCGACATTGCAAATAAAATAGAATTTGCATTACCACTAGTCAAATCCAATTTGTTGAGTGCAAAGTATAAAATGGTCACCTAGTCTGCGTTTTACAAAAAATCTTACGACTAAATTCTTGTTGATCATAAATTTTTACATTTAATTTTAGTCGTAATATTTTCTTTTTGACACACAGTTCAGCACTTCTTCCGTCCGGCAGTGACACTTACTGGCGATGTTGGCATCATAATCTATAAATACACTGTCATGTCTGGTCGTAATAGGGACGATATAGATACCAGACTAACTGTACGTAAATGCACCTTTGCAAGAATTTTGACGGATCCATTGTAAAATAAATTTGGGAATATGTCTATGGGACATAGATGATCAGTATGTCTCTGCTTTATATAGTTATAAAGGGACCCAACTGAGGAACGGTGAAAGTGACGCTACCATTTGTAAAGTTAGAGAATGGAAACCGTCTTTGGGACGGACGTACAGTCGAACAAGGATAAAACTGTATGCCCCTACGCTACGTCGATGGCATAATAAAATGATCGTTCTTTCCATCAGCGGTACACATTTTCTTTCATCCGTCTTTTGCGACCCATTTTATACTTTGCACTCAACAAATTGGATTTGACTAGTGGTAATGCAAATTCTATTTTGTTTGCAATGTCGAATTCGCGGAACTTTATGTTATCGATGTACACCATTTAAAAGGTCCATTTTTCAGAATTTTCTAGAACAATTAATTGTTTATCACGATATTGTCCTGAATATCAATGAAAGATTGTCGTTGGACTTTGTACAATTGAAACATCACTTTTTTCTCTTGTACTTGTGGTAATATTTTTCTAATACAACATTTACAATTATTTATGAATGAATAGTCATAGTTATCTCATGCAACGATTACAATACTCTATGAATGAATAATCAATGTTAGCGTCTAAAAACAAAATCCAATACCGTTAATTTATCGAAGTCACCAGAAAATAGTGATTGTCCAATGGACAGATGGTTCACATTTCTGAGTAAACATTGCAGGAAGTGTTTGGTAAACATATAATACTGCTTGTTGTGTTATTTACTATCCCTTAATTTTGACGGTCTTTAACTGAACGTTCACTTTAATTTAGTTCAATAATGCATTAGCTAGCTGTTATGTGGCTCCTATAGTAATACTTCCTACGTGCTAGCCGTTCTGTGGAATCTAATACTACTTCTTGTTTGTCATTCGTATGCGTCTGTCTTTGTTATCGGACGATGTAATTTTCTGAGATTGGGGAGGGTATTTTGAAAATGAATATCCTGGCCTGGTAAAGGTTGAAACGAATAACGTTGCTCACAAGGCAGGATGCAAATAATATCCTGCTACACAAAACACGAGATGCTAATATGTACAAAACTGAAAATAAATATTCCCACAGCAAAAAAAACCAAAACAAATTAAAACAAAACATAAGTAAGCATAGCAACTGATGAAACCGAATACGGATAGTCAATTCGCAAAAACTCTCTTTGCCTCCCCCAGAATATCAAACGGTTCAATGTAGTCCCCGTATACCGTTCACCTTTGAGTCAACACTCATAGATCGTCCTCTCAAAAAATTACCCTCGATACCCTGTTCAAAGTATTAAAGTCAGCATATCTTCTACTAATAGACGTCTTTTGGGTTCTTATAATATGTTGTTTGCTTGCTGATGTTGAAACACCTACCCAATACCTTCTTTTATTCAAAATATCTATTTATATATGTTAAAAATCTTAAATTTTCAGATATGGGATACACACATTTTCGTAGATTGAATTAGAAATAATAAACGCACAGTCAAATGTAAATTGCTGTGAAAATTATAAAACAAAATATTATCAAAAACAATTTAACACTGTTCGGATCGGGCGTTGATCGCGCACTGAATGATTCGTGGCTTAAACTCAACAGTTTGTCACAGTTTATTTGTGTTTGTTTGACCTTTTTGATTGTCGAAATCAATTTCAGTATATTGAATTAAAAAAAAATGTTCTGTTTATGGTAACATAACAACCTTATTTGTTACACAATGCATAAACCTTTTGATCTAAATCATCTGTATATCATATATTGGGAGGGGTCGCGTATTTTCATTTAAAACAAGCGCATGTTTATTACCAAACAAAGCCTTACTTTATTTGCTTTCTAATGTATAAGATGGAGATTGTATTTTGAGATAAGATATGTCGGTATTTGTTTAAATTAATTTAATATGCAATGAATAAGCAAAAAGAACAATTTAAAATATTTCACTTGACAAAGTAGAAATGTAAATTATACATATTTTTCATATTAATATGACAGTTCATTTGTTTGCGAATAAAGTCTATGTTTTGTGCAAGAACAAAAGTACTTGATGTAATATGTGTACCTTTTTGTACTGTACAATTGAAATGAGATAAGCGGTAAACGTTAATTAGACAGTTGCATGCATATATTGCCATTTAGATATGGTTGAAGTCTTTAACTTTGCACTTTTCCAGTGCTGCAGACTAATTAGGTTCCGACGTCAAACTGCATGCTAAGCGCTTGTAGCCCTAGTCTCAAAACTGCGCATTTTGATGACAACTCGCGCTTATTTGCACAGAAAAACTTCTGCTGTTATTCCGGCTATATATATAAACACTTCTATTATATTTCAGAAGGAAAGCCGAGCTTTAAGGGAATACAAAAAATTTAGATGTAGTATGATAACCAAGGGAACAACTATATAAAAGAGTCCAATTGGAGCGGATTTAAGTATTATAGGTCAATTGGAGCGGATTTTAGTATTATAGGTCACCGTTTGGCCTTAAGCAGGCAACAACGAGCAAAACCCACTGTGTATAGTCAGAAATAAAAGGTCCTATCAAAACAAAATGTGAAAAAAAATCAAACGAAATAAACAACGGCTTGATTAATGACAAAACAATAAACAAAAACAAATACGAAACAGCGACAACCACTGAATTACAAATACAAAATTCTCTAAGCTGCATTATTATTTTCATATTATAGTGTACTGTATCACCTTCGGTTCATTCACCTACCATTTAGTTTATTTGTTCATTTGTTAATTTGTTTATAATAGATTATTGCATACAGATGCTGTTCGCAATTTGCTATTTGGACTTGACCATCCTCATTAGATGTCCGTTGTTTGTTTATGATTTATACATCTACCATTTACACATTGAGAAAGCACAGAAATAGGTATCATTCATTTGATTCGGTCTTCATTTATCTAATTGAAACTTAATGTCATATTGATCCGTGATTTTATATGACTGTTTAACGGATGGTTAAACAATCTCTTACCACATCTCCTGGTTTAATTTGACAGAACATTAAGCAAGAACGCATTGGCTTGGGCATACTCAGTATCATAAAAAATACAGTGGTTTTTTGTTTGTCTACATGAGAAAATGCCTGTTCCAAGTCAGGAATATATAACAGTTGTTATCCATTCGTTTGATGTGTTTGAGCTTTTGATTTTGCCATTTGATTAGAACTGATATCAAGAAATTGACTATGCATTTGTATGTGGGTCGGTTAAAAACAAAACTTTACGACAAAAGAGAATTTACAGACGCCATCACGAGTTGGTTGACCGTTTTGGAATATCCGTTTTACAGATGCTATCAGATATGTTCCTTCTGTCGTAACTACAATCCCGTTCCCTTTCCACGAATGGGACCCGCCGAATTAGACTATTTACCGGCTTTGTAATAACATGAGCAAAACGAAGGGTACCACATGTGAAATCGCCCCCAGTTTTTGTAGGGTTCGTGTTGTTTATGTACCCCTATTTACGACATTTTTGTCCCGCGTCAATATAATCTAATTGATGCAACTGTCATACAAGTGAGAGGTTTAACGCTATAAAACCAGGTTTGATCCACCATTTTCTACAGAATCTAGAGAATGCCTGTACCAAGTCAAGAATATGACAGTTGTTATCCATTCATTTGATGTGTTTGAACGTTTGATTTTGCCATTTGATCAGTAACTTTCCGTTTTGAATTTTCCTCGGAGTTCAGTATTTATTTTTATTTAGCTTTTTGTTTAGTACTCCAAACGCGCTTTTCAGTTTATTAAGACTCGTGGAATAACTTAAACAGAAAAAATGTGATTACACCAGATGTGCATATCGAAGGCAGAGATTACAATTATCTGTCAAAACATGATGAAGTATTTGCGGGTACTCTTGGATATGGTTTTTGTCCCTTTTGTCCTTTTGTTAGTTTTTGTGCTTAGTAACAATCTGACAACTCAAGCCCTTTCAAACTGATTTTAGAGTTCCTTCTCACATTCTACTATTTCATCACTGTCCCATGTAGAAGGGTATGAAACTAGAGGCTCTAAAGAGCCTGTGTCGCTCACCTTGGTCTATGTGAATATTAAACAAAGGACACAGATTGATTCATGACGAAAATGGGTTTTGGTGATGGTGATGTGTTTGTAGATCTCACTTTACTGAAACTTCTTGCTGCTTACAATTATCTCTACCTATAATAAACTTGGCCCAGTAGTTACAGTGTCAGTGGAAAAAGTTAGTAAAAATTTACAAATTTTATGAAAATTGTTAAAAATTGACTATAAAGGGCAATAACTCCCTGCTCATTTTAAGGTCATACTTTGCTGTACATTATTGCTGTTTACAGTTTATCTCTATCTATAATAATATTCAAGATAATAACCAAAAACGGCAAAATTTCCTTAAAATTACCATTTCAGGGACAGCAACCTAACAATGGGTTGTCCGAATCATCTGAAAATTTAAGGGCAGATAGATCTTGACCTGATTAACAATTTTACCCCATGTCAGATTGCTCTAAATGCTTTGGTTTTTGAGATATAAGCCAAAAACTGCATTTTACCCCCATGTTCTATGTTTAGCCATTGCGGCCATCTTGGTTGGTTGGCCAGGTCACCGGACACTTTTTAAACAAGATACCCCAATGATGATTGTGGCCAAGTTTGGTTTAATTTGGCCTAGTAGTTTCAGAGGAGAAGATTTTTGTAAAAGATAACTAAGATTTACGAAAAATGGTTAAAAATTGACTATAAAGGGCAATAACTCCTTAAGGGGTCAACTGACCATTTCGGTCATGTTGACGACTTATTTGTAAATCTTACTTTGCTGAACATTATTGCTGTTTACAGTTTATCTCTATCTATAATAATATTCAAGATAGTAACCAAAAACAGCAAAATTTCCATAAAATTACCAATTCAGGGGCAGCAACCCAACAACTGGTTGTCCGATTCATCTGAAAATTTCAGGGCAGATAGATCTTGACCTGATAAACAATTTTAACTTGTCAGATTTGCTCTAAATGCTTTGGTTTTTGAGTTAAAAGCCAAAAACTGCATTTTACCCCTATGTTCTATTTTTAGCCATGGCGGCCATCTTAGTTGGTTGGGCGGGTCACCGGACACAATTTTTAAACTAGATACCCTAATAATGATTTTGGCCATATTTGGTTAAATTTGGCCTAGCAGTTTCAGAGGAGAAGATTTTTGTAAAAGTTAACGACGACGGACGACGGACGCCAAGTGATGAGAAAAGCTTACTTGGCCCTTCGGGCCTGGTGAGCTAAAAAGGGGAGTCCTTCATTTCTGTAATCTTTACCTTTTATAGGTTGATTTATCTATATTCTTTATATTTTTAGCATTATTCCCTAATCTTTAGATTCTAACAAGACCGTTGATTTTCTCTTTTACATTTACTGATTCATTTTATACGCAGTTACAAGACGAGATTTTTTAATATATGTATATATTACCAAATACACTAACTAATTAAATCGTGTATTCACTATAATATATACATATATTTAAAAAATATCGTCTAGTACTTGTAATTATATAGTTTACTACACGGTATGGGGTTGACTGGTCGTTGAAGTCCGTGCGGTGACCTATTATTGTTTATATTCTGGTCTCTGGTGGATAGTTATTGGCAAAAATGCCACGTCTCTCTTATTTTTATACAAACAACAGCGTCTTAATTCACGTAATTACAATGTAGAAGTAACAAACATTCTAAGATCGTATAAATTATGAAGAGAGCACATTATAATTGGTATAGAAAGGATAGCATGCTATGCTCAGAATTATCAACGTATTATTAATTAGCGTGTCTTCGGTGAAGTTGAGATGTACATTTCTGACATTGCATGTACAGTTCGTTTTTCATACTTCCAAAAACTTTGCTGCTATTTGCTATAAACTTAAGGTGCTTTCTTCAATGATATGAAGAAAAAATCAAAAATGAAAAGCTCAGCATTGTATGCTACTTAAATTACACTCTTTAAAATTTAATTTTCGTAGTTTTTTTAAGGTCAAAATAAGTACATGCATGTCACCAACCTTATCCTGAGACGGACCACGAAAGACTTAATTAATTTATTGTTGTTTGCTTAACGTTCAGTGGCAAATATTTTTGGACGAGTGTACTTGGGTATAGTTCCCTTTTTTCTATCTTTGTACTCAAAGTAACAGCATAAAACACATCGTTGTAACGTGAAAAAATATGAATCGCGCTTACACACAAACAGAGCTTTTACAATTTTAATGATGAAGGTCCATCTTGCTTTTACAAATCATTTAATTTTTTTTTACAAATATTCAGATCTTTGACACTATCTCATACATTTTTTTTATTATTATTATTTTTCATTTTTTCATAAACTTTTCACAGAAGATAAAGAATTGTACAATAACATACATTTTAATTAATTTATTATTTTAATGCGTAAAATAATAATTGATAAACACACTTACCTTTCTCATCCATTAAGTATAAAGTGATTATTTTCCAGCGAGAAATCAACCGTTGGTTACTTTACAACATTCTACCAATTTATCACATTACCTGGGCGCTCGATATGTTCATTTCATTAATCAGGACCACGATCAGATTGTCAACAGTAGATTTCTTATACTACAAAACATATTTGTTTTCAAATCTGTGACCTGTATCTTAATTACAAAATAGAGAAATGATTCGTAAAATTATTGATCGTATATATAACTGTGTGTCATTCTGACATAATGGCGGACGGATGATACATGCCATAGCTACCGTCACATTCTAAATGTAGTTTTTATTTCATCTTAATCATACTTTTTATGACTTGTAGTTATCATGATTATATATCACATGTATCAATTTTCATCTTTTTTTGTATATCGGGGGTGAGATTTCATAAGTAAATTTTCACGAAAAGAACTTTTTGAATATTTTTTAACAGATCCATTTTCAAATTAATATAAAATGACAGTGCAAGCACTTTTTGAATTAAACGCAATTAGCTCAATTCCATTGGTGGCTTTTTACTATATAATATTGACATGCAATTAAACAGCTATGTTATTCGTTCTTCACTTTTGAAGTCTGAGACACAAATGCTAAATCGAAAACCCTACAGAGAATAAAGTCTGTGACACAAATGGCCAATCTTAAACCTTACAGAGAATAAAAATCTGTGACACAATGCCCACACGTTAACCTAACAGAGAAGAGAGTCTGTGACAAAAATGCCCAATCGTAGCCTAACAGAGAATAAAGTCTGTGACACAAATGGCCAATCGTAAACCTAACAGAGAATAAAGTCTGTGACACAAATGCCCAATTGTAAACCTAACAGAGAATAAAGTCTGTGACACAGATGCCCAATCGTAGCCTAACAGAGAATAAAGTCTGTGACACAAATGGCCAATCGTAAACCTAACAGAGAATAAAGTCTGTGACACAAATACCCAATCGTAAACCTAACAGAGAATAAAGTCTGTGACACAAATGCCCAATCGTAGCCTAACAGAGAATAAAGTCTGTGACACAAATGGCCAATCGTAAACCTAACAGAGAATAAAGTCTGTGACACAAATACCCAATCGTAAACCTAACAGAGAATAAAGTCTGTGACACAAATGCCCAATCGTAGCCTAACAGAGAATAAAGTCTGTGACACAAATGGCCAATCGTAAACCTAACAGAGAATAAAGTCTGTGACACAAATGCCCAATCATAACCCTAACAGAAAATAAAGTTTGTGACACAAATGCCCAATCGTAGCCTAACAGAGAATAAAGTCTGTGACACAAATGGCTAATCGTAAACCTAACAGAGAATAAAGTCTGTGACACAAATGCCCAATCGTAAACCTAACAGAGAATAAAAATCTGTGACACGAATGCCCACACGTTAACCTAACAGAGAAGAGAGTCTGTGACAAAAATGCACAATCGTAGCCTAACAGAGAATAAAGTCTGTGACACAAATGCCCAATCGTAAACCTAACAGAGAATAAAGTCTGTGACACAGATGCCCAATCGTAAACCTAACAGAGAATAAAGTCTGTGACACAAATGGCCAATCTTAAACCTTACAGAGAATAAAAATCTGTAACACAAATGCCCACACGTTAACCTAACAGAGAAGAGAGTCTGTGACACAAATACCCAATCGTAAACCTAACAGAGAATAAAAATCTGTGACACGAATGCCCACACGTTAACCTAACAGAGAAGAGAGTCTGTGACAAAAATGCCCAATCGTAGCCTAACAGAGAATAAAGTCTGTGACACAAATGCCCAATCGTAAACCTAACCGACAAAAAATCTGTGACACAAGTGCCCAATCGTAAACCTAACAGAGAAGAGAGTCTGTGACAAAAATGCCCAATCGTATAGCCTAACAGAGAATAAAGTCTGTGACACAAATGGCCAATCGTAAACCTAACAGAGAATAAAATCTGTGACACAAATGCCCAATCGTAAACCTAACAGAGAATAAAGTCTGTGACACAAATGCCCAATCGTAGCCTAACAGAGAATAAAGTCTGTGACACAAATGGCCAATCGTAAACCTAACAGAGAATAAAGTCTGTGACACAAATGCCCAATCGTAACCCTTGCAGAAAATAAAGTTTGTGACACAAATGCCCAATCGTAGCCTAACAGAGAATAAAGTCTGTGACACAAATGGCCAATCGTAAACCTAACAGAGAATAAAAATCTGTGACACGAATGCCCACACGTTAACCTAACAGAGAAGAGAGTCTGTGACAAAAATGCACAATCGTAGCCTAACAGAGAATAAAGTCTGTGACACAAATGCTCAATCGTAAACCTAACAGAGAATAAAAATCTGTGACACAAGTGCCCAATCGTAAACCTAACAGAGAAGAGAGTCTGTGACAAAAATGCACAATCGTAGCCTAACAGAGAATAAAGTCTGTGACACAAATGCCCAATCGTAAACCTAATCGACAAAAAAGTACGAGACACAAATGCCCAATCGTAAACCTAACCGACAAAAAATCTGTGACACAAATGCCCAATCTCAAACCTAAAAGATGATGAACTGTGTGACACAAATACCCAATCGTAAACCTAACCGACAAAAAAGTCTGTGACGCAAATACCCAATCGTAAACCTAACCGACAAAAAAGTCTGTGACGCAAATACCCAATCGTAAACCTAACCGACAAAAAAGTCTGTGACGCAAATACCCAATCGTAAACCTAACCGACAAAAAAGTCTGTGACGCAAATACCCAATCGTAAACCTAACCGACAAAAAAGTCTATGACGCAAATACCCAATCGTAAACCTAACCGACAAAAAAATCTGTGACGCAAGTACCCAACCGTAAACCTAACAGTGAATAAAGTCTGTGACACAAATGCCCAATCGTAAACCTACCTATCTACCTGCCTAGTCCTTACTATGCCCAAAGGCACATAGGGCAAGGACTATAGATCTTTCCACTCCTCTCTGTCTTTGCTTTCTTTTCTATTTCGCTCAAGCTGATTCCATGTTCTTTCATTTCATCTTCAACTGTGCTTCTCCAAGTTGTGTTTAGCGTCCTTTCTTTCTTTCCCCCTCATGTGTCCATCTTAAGGCGACCCTGGTTAAGTCCTCTAATGGTCTTCTTAGAACATGGCCAATGATCCATCTCCATCTTTTTCGCTTCAGTAGAGTCTCCATGTTGTTTCATGGAGGTCTTTGTTGGTGATCTTAAGCGGCCAGAATATCCTTAAGATCTTTCTAAGGAAATCGTAAAACTAACAGAGAACTAAGAGGGTGGTAAAGGGGGGTACTGAACACGGAAACACGTGAAATAAAAATCGCAAAAACGTAGCACGAAAAATAAAAATCGGGAAAAACGAAGCACGATAAATAAGATCGTAAATATGAAGGAAACAAGTACCAGAAGTTATATCCAGTCGTTCTTGTAGATCATGCAGCCATTAGTAATGAACATTGAAGACCTTGCGGTCACCTTTTAGCGTCCGCTACTTGCATCTTACTTGATAAAAAATTGAATTCATAGACTAGCAATTTGATGGACTTCATTAATACCATACATATTGCATCGGAACTAAACACATTTATTCTAAAAACAGTTGTTGGCATGACACGGGTTATGTTCTTCTCATATATGTTATGATGGTATGATACTAAACCCCTAACGGGAAGGATTGTGCCTGATGTTCATATGATGAAATCATAATCTTTCAGTCAGTTTAATTGAAGTCTGGAGCTGGCATGTCAGTTAACTGCTAGTAGTCTGTTGTTATTTATGTATTATTGTCATTTTGTTTATTTTCTTTGGTTACATCTTCTGACATCAGACTCGGATTTTCTTGAACTGAATTTTAATGTGCGTATTGTTATGCGTTTACTTTACTACATTGGTTAGAGGTATAGGGGGAGGGTTGAGATCTCACAAACATGTTTAACCCCGTCGCATTTTTGCGCCTGTCCCAAGTCAGGAGCCTCTAGCCTTTGTTAGTCTTGTATTATTTTAATTTTAGTTTCTTGTGTACAATTTGGAAATTAGTATGGCGTTCATTATCACTGGACTAGTATATATTTGTTTAGGGGCCAGCTGAAGGACGCCTCCGAGTGCGGGAATTTCTCGCTACATTGAAGACCTGTTGGTGACCCTCTGCTGTTGTTTTTTATTTGGGCGGGTTGTTGTCTCTTTGACACATTCCCCATTTCCATTCTCAATTTTATATTGCAAAAGCAAAAGTAGAATGGTAACAATATATACATCAATTTCTATAAGTTTACAGAAGACGTGAAGTTTCAGAAGGTATTATAACACACTGACTTTTTAATCAAATTCGGGACCTGCACGAGAAATTAAGAGCACTGACACGAAACACGGAAAATAAATAAGGGGAAACACGAAGCACGCAAATCGAGCCAAACACGAGAACACGAGAAATAACACGTTAAAACACGAAAATACGTGAAATAAAAAGGCCGAAAACGTTGCACGAAAATAACCCTTTACCACCCTCAACTAATACTGTGATATAAATGCACATGCACTGTGAATAAAGTTTGTGACATAAAAGGCCATTCGTAAACATAACAGAAAATAAATTGTTACTCCGTTATTTATGGCGAGGTTATTACACCGCAGAGTGGATACGATTCTGAAACGTAAATAGCTAAGGATAATACAATTGTAAGAGAACATGTACTCAACTAACCTCGTACTTTAATTCAAGAATATTCTTACACATGACTTGTATAGTTTTCGACTTATAGATATTTAGACAATTGTCAACGCGAAGAGGAGGTTTGGCAAGGATGCCAGGATGACTTTTTGCAATATTGTGATATCAACCACTTGCAACTTTGTAACTATTATTAACACCCACATATATATATTTCTTTGACGGTATTTCCTATATTCAATAAAGTTTTTTATTTTTATTTTATCCTTTTATATTTTTTTCACCACAGAGAAGGGTGCTCACCTTCATGGAGAATATATGTTTAATTATCTCTTCAGTAGGGTTTGTATTACTCAATTTCTCTGTATTGTTCAGTGGTCTAAAATTGGGTCTTTCCACCTTTCCCTGATTATTATTTTTTTTTCTTCCGCCTAATTTTTCTTCTTGCGTAGTATTGTTGTTTCATAAGATGTCGCTTAGATATTTGGAATATGATATCGTATAGGTTATACGCTTTAAAAATTGACAACCGCTAAACCGAACACTTTACGTTGTAAGAGTTATCTCCCCAAACACTGTTAATCTTGTGACCACTTCTCCTTAGCAACCGTAAAATATTACGACACATTTATTTTACCAAGTTGCTCGTTACATCTTCAGGATTAGGATATTCTTTTGGACTGAAGCTTTCTCGAGACTCCATATGAGAGTTATTTATAAGCAATATCCATTTCTAACTGGTAAACCATAAGTAATAGAGACTTAGGGTCTTTTGATTTAAGGTCCTTGGTCAAAAAAAATAATAATTAGGTCAAGGTCAAAAGGTCATGGTCATATAATAAATTTTTATTTTGGCTTATTTTCACTTATTTTCAAAAACCTTATAATATATCTACAAATTATTTTTACTAAATTGCGAGTTACGACATGTCATAACTTATAAATTTTGGTTGAAAAGGTGCGTAGACAATAAATGGGAGTTTTCGCCCATCTTATATTTAGAATTATGCGTAAAGTGATATAACTCATTAGCCATACATATTAAAGACTTGTGGTCTTTTGATTTGAGGTCTTTGGTTTGTGACCTTGAAATTGAGGTCAAGGTCATTTAATTAGACGTTGTAGATTTTGACCTTTGCTTTAAGGTAGCACAATACAAAGATTTTGTCACTCCCAATCAGACAACTTTAAACTGATGTAATTCATTTCATCCTTCTTTATATTTTATAAATGAGATACCAAAAGAAAGAAGAAAGATTAATCTTTCAAATTGTGATAATTTCATTATGACATAATTATTACATAATTAATAATTATGTAATTAGTTGCTATATTGTGATGTCCACACTTGAATGAATTTAGCTTCTTTGTTCTTCATAGCATCCCAAAATATTTTATATATTCTTGTACAACACAGCTTGACCTCCAAAACTGTGTCTCAGATTTCCAAAAACATCAATAGAACAAATTTTATACCCAATTGAATTTAGTGGACTCTTATGAATTGATTTTGCAAACTTCATTGAAGATTTATGAGAGAATGAAATACAATAGGAAAAATCTGAGACACAGTTTTGGAGGTCAAACTGTGTTGTGCAAGAATCTATAAAATATTTTGGGATGCTATGAATAACAAAGAAGCTAAATTCATTCAAGTATAGACATCACAATATGGCAACTAATTACATAACAATTAATGATGTAATAATTATGTCATAATGAAATTATCACAATTTGAAAGATTAATCCTTCTTCTTTCTTTTGGTACCTCATTTATAAAATTTAAAGAAAGATAAGTGGAATTACATCAGTTTAAAGATGTCTGATTGGGGATGAAAAATCTTTGTATTGTGCTACCTTAAATTCATATTTATACATCATAAAGCCATAGGAACTGACATTTTAGATTGATTTTTAATGTTTTAAAATCAAAATATATCTTTCATGGTGGAAAGACCTTCAATTGTTTGTAGTTGTATCGTGTGATTGTTTCACACATGTAATCTGTTCTTTTATCGACTTGTGTATAAAATGCGGATCCAGGGTTTGGGAAAGGAGGACCATGCCCATCTGCTAGACAACTTTTGGAGTAAGACATATATAAAGGCTCTGCATTAACTGTATAAAACATTCGTTATTTAGACCGAATTAGACTATTTACCGGATTTGTTATCACATAAGCAACACGACGGGTGCCACATGTGGAGCAGGATCTGCTTACCCTTCTGGAGCACCTGAGATCACCCCTAGTTTTTGGTGGGGTTCGTATTGTTTATTCTTTAGTTTTCTATGTTGTGTCATGTGTACTATTGTTTGTCTGTTTGTCTTTTTCATTTTTAGCCATGTCGTTGTCAGTTTATTTTAGATTTATGAGTTTGACTGTCCCTTTGGTATCTTTCGCCCCTCTTTTATAGTATTGAGGCTCATATAAGAAACTATTTCATAGAATTTTTTCCCGGCAAGAATAATATAAATGCCGAAATTAATCATGCTGTGACGTCTAGTTTTATGCACAAGTAACTGTGCGTTTCGAATTCCAGCTTGGATAATCTAACGTTTATGGTATTTGCTGCGTCTCCGCCGAGCATGTAGCATCTGCATTAAAAATAGAGACTGGTATGCTAGTCATCTGAATGTTTTGTCCATCGGTGAATAGTTTACTTTTGAGTAATTGGTATTTAGCAGATTAAAATAAAATTATCAGAAGGACACAGCTTGATGCAACCACACAGGTCGAGCCCTGCACAGTTCGGGCAAGTATGGACACAACACTCAATTTTGATTGTCATTAACTTAAAAATGTGACACAGCATAGGTTTCCAACACAGAGTGAATATGGTATAAGAACTTATAATTTGAAATTGGATATTTACCTATTATTTGGTCCATTATACAAATTTTGAATACATGGCTAAATTCATCGTATCAAAGAACCCAATTTATCCATTTATTGTTGTGATCAAACACAGATTAATTTTGTACGCCGATTGGACCAATTCGAAAATGAAGTCAAAAATCGAATTACATGTTTAGATTCGGCATATCAACGAACCCAAGAATTCATTTTTCCTAAACGGTACAGGCCACAACCCCGAAATCAATCCAAAACAAACCTTTATCAGTATGAAAGCTTGTGGTACAATTTCAAAGGAGTACATACATTTATTCACAAGTTATAACTATTGTCCTGAAACAAAAGAATGTTTTTTTTACTACTAATACCTAAACAGTTATACAACAAAAATCAATCACAACCTTCGGCTTGGGATAATGAGTCTTGTGATATAAAATATCCGTGACTGGATAATCATAGGTCTTTTGAATTTCAACCAAAGATGAAGAACGGGATCATACATCATAATACCTTAATCCACATAAGTGTCCTTACAAGCAACGGTATATTGCTGGATCTTCAAAGTGTTCCACGAAACCTCTTTCTAAATTATTGACTTCAATTTTATCAGCAATCAAAGCCTGGCTTCAAAGTAATAGTAAAAACTCCTATTTTGAAAAATCACTCTGATTCAAACAAAAAATACTCTGAAACTGACATTATCAAGATGCTTGATTTTTTTGATAGACAACATATTCGTTACGTTTTGATGGCATTTTTTTCAACAAACTATTGGCGTTCCTTTGCAAACCAACTGTGCCCCTCTTCTAGTCGACTTGTTTCTTTATTCATGAGTTTGACATCATACATGAACTTCTTTTAAAAGAAAAAAAGAAAAGAAGTTAGCAGCATCCCGGCCCTAAATTTTATTTTCCGCTATATAGATGATGTTTTCTCACTAACTAATTCAAAATTTGGCGACTATATTGAATGCATATATCTCATCGAACTAGAGATAAAGGATAAACAGATAAATTTAAGTCTGCCTCATATCTTGACTTACATCTAGAAATTGTCAACAAGGGTCGGTTGAAAACAAAACTTCACGACAATAGAGATTATTTCAGCTTCCCAATTGTGAACGTTCCATTTATATGTAGCAACATTCCAGCAGTGTCTACATACAGAGTATATATCTCCCAATTGATACAATATTCCAAGGCTTTTATTTCCTATCATGATTTCCATAAAAGAGGGTTGCTGCTCAAAAGGAAGCTTTTAAACTAAGAATTCAAAATGTCGGAGTTGAAACCGTCCCTTCATAAATTTTACGGACGCCATCACAAGTTGATTGACCGTTATTGAATATCTGTTTCATAGTTGATAGCGAATATGTTACTTATGTCGTAACTACAATTCTGTTCCCTTTTCACGAATGTGACTTACCGAATTAAGATTTAATACCGGGTTTGTACTAACATGAGCAACACGACGGGTGTCACGTGTGGAGCAGGATCTGATTACTTTTCTGAAGCACATGAGATCACATCACGTCTTTGATGGGGTTCGTGTTGCTTAGTCTTTATTTTTCTATGTTGTGGGTTGTGTACTATATTTTGTCTGTTTGTCTTTTTTTGTCAGCTTATTTTTGATTTGTGAATTTGAATGTCCCTCTGGTTTATTTCGAAATGTCCACCTTTCATACAACTATTTAACCTATATATCTAAATCTTTATGATACTGAAAACTAGTAGTCATGCTAATCCATTAAATAAAAACCAAGTACAACAATCATTGAAGCCGAGGACTGGGAACTCTAAGCTATTTATGCTTGTGTATCATATTATATTTATAAACAAGTTTAAATTGAAAACTACGTTCAAACCTATGATTGCGTTGGATAAAAACCGCAATTTTTATACGTGTGCATGTAAAACAAATTTCGTTGTAGAAGGGTCTATAAGACAGCACAAACAACATTTTCCAAAAGACCAAACAAGTGAAAAAGTATATTTAAACAAAACGCATTTGACTAACAGGTCGAACAACTGATGTTCTTAATCCCTGCTGACTGCCATTGACGATTGCAAATAAAATTGATCACAAGATGTAACAAAATGGATCTTGATATAAATTTAATACTAAACAGAAAACCGAATAAACTTGTGGCCAAGATGTTATGCCACAAACACAAGGTGTCAATATTTTTTTTGTACACCAGATCTAGATTTCGACAATATATGTCTCTTCAGTGATGTTAGGGATATTATATTTATATATACATAGTTATCAAAGGTACCAGGATTATAATTTAGTATGCCAGACGTGCGTTTCGTCTACATAAGACTCATCAGTGACGCTTATATTAAAATATGTATACGCCATTTACATGCATCATCATGTATTCAAATCAGTTTGTTGTTGTTGTTGTTATTAATACAGTTATTATTATTATTTGAATGTATATAAGTATTTCCTAACTTATATGATTTGACAATAAACAAACGCAGTATTATACGACCCCAAAATCTTTGCGGTCACATTAGCGTTTCGGTCCATATTTTAAAACAGCAGGGTTACAATTTAAATCTCATTATCATGTTCTCGCTATGTATATGGTTGACGGACTTCACCCTCTGGGAGTTAAAAATTCATCTATCATTTTTTTTTAAATATCAAACGCAGAAAAATCTAAACTTTTCATATGCCTGACCTCTCTTTTGTAAAATAACAACATCTTTTAACAGCCGTTTTAAAACTAAATGCAAATGAATAAAAAAGAAATAGATGCCCAACCTCTCTTTTGTCAAATTTGATTCACGAGAGGACATCTTAAATACGACCAAGTTGATCCAAAACTCAAAAAGGAAAGAAAAATGTGTTTATTTTAGTTTTTGTACATTATGATATATGTAACTTAACAATACTTAACTAGTTTATTAGTCAGTTAAATCCTTTTACAAAATATAGAAATTCGTGAATCAAATAACCATTGGAGATTTGATCGTAAATATGCCATTGTATATCCCAAGCTTTAGCTTATGTAAACATCTTGCAGATGATCTCTAGACTTGCGTTAGTTCACTTTCTTTCATTTCTGTCTCACACATTTACATGTTTACTAAAAATTTCATGATACTGAATGCACAAGTATACTGATTGATCTTGGGGAAAGGCCTTCCTCTGCAGATGTGAAGATAATAGCAGTCTCTTGAATATAGCAGTAAAATTATTAAAGGGATAAAATTGAAAAAAAAGATAGGACATATAACAAGTCTAGATGATCACTAAAAACAGAAAAGTTCGGATAAGCTTAACGTATAAAAATATTTACTGTTTCACGGTGCAAGAAAGCTAAATGATATGCCCTAAATCAAAGCTATGTCACAATCCAAACATTCTAGGGAAAATACAAGTAAATTAATTATTAAAGTATGAACACATTTGCAAATTTTCCTAAAAACAAATTGAATCAATCACAACACATGCATTTAACCAAGAAATGAAATAGGAAGTAAAACACAGAAACACAATCAGTGTAATTTTAAGGCAATTTCAGTTTTGTCAATGTTATCTTTACGTGCTTTTGTAGACCTTCTTCCCATAGTGCATATACAGTAGGACACTTATCCACGTCCTCGTCTTCGTCCTTGGTCATTATCATCTGGAAAATATTAGTTATCTTATTCATTTGTTCTGATCTTATTTATGCTTCTAGTTCTATCTTATTAGTACTTAATACAACATAAAGTACTAACTATTCTAAAGTTTTTCTCTCTTTTTATCTCAATCTCTCATTTTCCTGTGTAATGAAAATACTGTCGGTATTATATGCGAACATTTTTGACTTCAAACAAGAACTTTTAAAGAAGAATTAAAAGAAGAAAGCAGTATTATTTAACTTTACTTTCCGCTATATAGATGACGTTCTCTCATTAAATAATTCAATTTGGTGACTATGTTGAAAGCATTGATTCCATCGAACTTTGGATAAAGGATACAACAGATACAGTTAAGTCTTGCTCATATCTTGACTAACATCTAAAAATTGACAATGAGGGTCGGTTCAAAACATCACTTTACGTCAAAATCTCCCGAGTTGTGAACTTTCTATTTCTATCAGTATAGCATATTCAAGCAACACCTGCATACGGAGTACATATCTTCCAGTTGATATGATATTCCAGGGTTTGTGTTTCAAAATTTCATTGATAGTTAATTGCTGCTCACATGGAAGCTATTAAACAAAGAGTTCCAAGTGGTAAAGTTGAAATCATCCCTTCGTAAAAGTTACGGACGCCATCACAAATATGTTGACCGTTATGCAATATCCGTTTCAGAGAAAATAATAGATAAGTTCCAAATGTCGTAACTACCCTCTCGTTTTCCCCGAATGTGACCTACCAATTTAGACTTATTACCGTTATTAACGAACTTTAGCAATACGATGAGTGCCATGTATGGAGCAGAGATAACTTTTTGCCTCTCTTTTGTGCATGTTGCGTTACATCGAACAAAGTATTCATAAGCCGTATCAAATCGCGAGGAAATCTCACTCTTTTTTTTTAAGACAAAACTCACGTATAAAATGCATACTTCAATGCGCACGGCGTATATCGTAATTGAATGTTAATTATCTTGAGGGTTATTCACTTTTGTTGTGGAAGAAAATAACGTCTTGCTAGTTCAGATGCTTTATGATCGTAAGATGAAATATATATATACGTAACAATAACGTTACGTTACATTAACAATAGTGTGCGCGAAAGTACGGGAAACAATTACATTACAAAACGTTCTAATGTCTCTTGGCCTATATTCACGACATTCTGGGGGCCTCAAAATGCATAAGAAATAAAATTATTTTAAAATGATAAATAATCAAAACTATTAAAGTTCTTTAAATTGATCACATTGAAAGTTTTTTGTAATTTCACTTTACGTTAACTGTCCTTCACAAAATCCTATAACAGTTACTATAGTTCTAATGGATATAACTTCACAATTGGTCGTGTGGTAACTAGTCCTCTAGAAGTCCGTACTTTTGCTGCTCGAATAAGTCCATCTCCTCCTTTGATGACGTCTTCTATTGTTCCTAATCTCCATAAAAGTCGTGGCGATTCACTTCCTAGTTGAACTACATCACCGATGTTAACTTGTCCAGTATGTTTTCCAGAGGCTCGATGATATTCACGTAATCCGGTTAGATATTCATTAGACCAGCGTTTTGCGAAATGGTCTAATAAGAGTCCTTTTCTCTCAAATAGTTTGTTTGCTGTGATCGTATCAAGTTCTTGAATATTCGCGTTGTGTTTGTCGTTGTGCATCTCTGTGGTCGTAATAATCCTCCCGTGTAAAAGATGAGATGGCGTCAAGGGTTCGGGATCTCTTATATCTGAAGATATATATGTAAGTGGGCGATTGTTTATAATAGTTTCAATCTCAGTGAGTATTGTTGTCAAAGATTGTTCGCTGACGAGTGCTTTACCAAATACTTTCTTTAATGTCATTTTCGTTAAGCCAATTAGACGTTCCCACCATCCGCTATACCACGGCGCTCCTTTCGGAATGAATTTCCAGTTGATATGTAAATTCAGCTGACTTTGAAGTGCATTTGATGCGGCTACAAATGTAGGTGCGTTATCAGAATAAATGGTTTGCGGTATTCCTTTTCGACTGATAAAACGTCTAAATGCTAGGATAAAAGTGTTCAATGACAAATCAGGTACAAGTTCCAAATGTATAGCTCGTATACATGCACATGTGAATAAACATATATATACCTTTCGCGGTTGTGTTGATGTATTCTTGATGTGTAGAGGTCCGGCAAAATCTATCCCAGTTGTGCAAAATGGTATGGTGTCTTTTACTCGATCCTTTGGTAGTGGTGGTGGTTCCGGGCTGTTATACGGTTTACCAATTATTTTTTGGCACTGTATGCATTTACGTAAGACACTGTTCACACATTGTCGAATTGCTGGTATCCAGTAAGATTGCCTTATATGTGTTATTGTCTGACCGACTCCTGTATGTAGATTTCTTAGATGTGCGTCCATAATGACAAAATCTGTAAGTTTGTGGTTCTTTGGTAGTAAAATAGGAAACTTCGCGTTTTCTTCTATAGATGAATTTTGTATTCTGCCTTTACATCGTATGATTCCATTTTCATCCAAATATAAACGTAACTGTTGTACAAGCGGTAGTGATTTAACTTTCGGGTTTAACGAAATATGTTCTAGCTCTTTCACGAACCTGTCTTGCTGTGTATCTTTGATCCATAAATTCATAGCTAATGAAATTTCCTCTTCTGTTAGACTTGTTCTTAGGTTCCTGTCACCTTGTGAACTCCGTAGTCGATATGGACGTTTTTTCTGGCAGTTCTTAACGAATTTCAAGACGTATCCAGTTACAGTTAAAAGTCTATTTAGATCAGAATACCTGTTCATGTCTATGATTTGTGATATTCGCTGCGGATCACTTGGTACTTTATCGTCACTTCTGTGTGTCTTTGGTCCGGTGATATTAGATAGCTGAGTGCTTATTTCCACATGTCCTGTCCACGTAGGCCATTTACACTCGTCCGTTAACCACTGGGGTCCATTCATCCATAATGTCGAATCTTCAAATTGCGATGCAGTCAATCCACGTGTTTGTAAGTCAGCTGGGTTCATTTCTGTGGGTACATATTTCCATTCATGAGTTTCACTTAGTTCTTTAATTTCACTAACACGATTTTTTACAAACTTGTTTAACGATTTCGATGAGGTAAGCCAGTGTAGAACTATTTGGCTATCGCTCCAAAATACTGCTCTTTTAACTCCTAAGTTTTCGATTACATCTTTTGAGAGTCGTGCTCCGATCACTGCAGCCATTAATTCTAATTTTGGTAGAGTTATCAATTTTAACGGTGCAACACGGTTCTTCGCGATAACAAGTGTCGACTCTGTGCCTTTACTCAAGTAAACTGAAGCTCCGTATGCTTTCTGACTTGCATCAACAAAAATGTGTAGAGTAGTGTCGCTTGTTTCCTCGTCATGGTTTGCAAAATAGTATCTCTGTATTTTAAGTTTCGTAGTTATCTGTAAGATGTCATTCTTCACATCGGTCCATTCGTTTTCAATTTCTTTTGGTAGTGTCTCGTCCCATGCATATCCTTTTTTCCAAAGTTCTTGAATAAGTGTTTTTGCTCTAATTGTAATCGGTCCGAGTAGTCCTAACGGGTCATATATAGCGGAAGACTGTCTCAAAAGTTCCCGTTTTGTCAACTGTGTGTCCATCTTTAATTGTTTTGTTTCGGCAAAGCTGATTGTATCTGATTCTGCATCCCAACGCATTCCCAATATTTTTGTGTCCTTGTCTGAATCCAATACTTTTTCCGATAGGGCCAAATCTCTGAGTTTGTCGCTGTTGGACATCCATGACCGTAAATTGAAGCCTCCCTGTTTTAGCAGTTCTCTGGATTCATTGAAGTATTTAATTGTGGCTTCTTCCGAGTTAATGCTAGATAGTACATTGTCAACATATAGATCTTCTTGTAGAATTGTTGCTACTTTGCTCTTATTCATGGATAAATGTTTCAGTAATGTTGCGTTTAAAATAAACGGCGAACACGTTGCTCCAAAAAGAACAACTTTGAATCTGTACATAATCAATTCACTTGTTGGGTCAGTTGGATCGGACAACCAAAAGAAACGTGTGGCGTCTCGGTCATCATTGTCAAGTCTTACTTGTAAAAATGCTTTTTCTATGTCTGTTGTGATGCCATATTTTCCTAATCTAAATCTTGTAAGAATACTTGTCAATTTATTTAAAATAGGTGGTGCTGAAGATAGGCAGTCATTAAGGCTGGGTAAATCTGGATTTCCATGGCAACTGCAGTCATATACAATCCTAATAGGGGTCGTGTTTGAATCTTTCTTAACGGGATGGTGTGGTATGTAGTGGATTCTTCCATGCTCGCGATCTATTTCTGTTATGGGTACCTTTTCTATGAAGTCTTTCATCTCTTGTTCTTTGATAATCTTGTCGTATAGATTTAACATATCCGGATCTTTAGCCAACCTATCTATAACATTCTGGGTCCTCCTTCTTGCTATATATTCATTAGTGGGTAACTCGGGATGATCTTGTTTCCATGGTAGTTTAGCGACATATTTATTTTCCTTAAATGTTATGCTAGAGTTTTGGTACTCAAGCATTAGGTTTTGTACATTTTTTGTGTTTTCATCAGAATCCGCCTCTAATCCGCTCGACTCAATTTCCCAAAATTTCTGTAAATCGCACTCCTCGGGTTTGTGCGCAACTAAGACATTCATCATCGTAGAGTTCCATTGTTGAGTGTTGATATCTGTGTTCAGTGGTCCTGATAGCAAATAGCCTATTTTAGATTTAACAGCTGTTGGTCCGTCACCTCGAATAATTTCATCTTGTACTAAAGACCAGTAGTAGTCTGCTCCAACGAGAAGTGAAATGGAAAACTTTTCATCCTGCGTGACTGGGTGGGCAAGTTGTAATCCTCGTAAATAGGGCAAGCTGTTAATGTTTACCTGTTTCTTCATATGTATCGGTGCGGCAATTTTTGGAACAATAATTACTTCCATTGGAATTCTTTCTTTTCTTTCGGTCTCAATGGATAATGTTGCTTTCTCCAGGTTGCGTACATCACCTTCTTTCCCGCCAAATGCAGAAATTTGCATGCTTACTATACCAGTTGGTTTAATATGGAGTTTCTCTACTAGTTCTTGAGAAATAAATGAATTCTGGGCGCCTTCATCGAGTAGAATGTTAGTCATAACACTTTCATCATGGTACCATACGGGCGCTACGGCGGTTTTCAATAGAATTTCGGTATGTGCTGTAACGGCAGAATGCATAGCGGCGCTCTTTGTTTCTGTGGTACTTTGTAGCTCTTCGTTGACAGGTTTTGTTACGGCTTTATTTTCATTTGAAGTGGAGTTTTCATTTAGTAAATTATTACGGCAGATGCTACTGTGATGCTTCATACTGCAATTTCGGCAACTGTATTTTGACTTGCATTCCGAAACCTTGTGATTACCGAAACAGTTAAAGCAAACTCGTTTTTCCTTTACGATTTGGGTGCGGGCGTTTATATCGGTGATCTTTGTACATTCATTTGGGTGATGCGGGTTTTGACAAAACAAACACGGCCTTTTAGTCTTAACGGAACTATTGTTGTTACTATCTTTAGACCCTGTTGACTTCCATCTTTTGTTTGTAGTTTCTGTCACGAACGATGCGGTGGGGATAATATCGGTTTCAATAGGATTGGCGTTAGCGGCCTCTTGGATACAAATTTCTTTCTTTATTGCTTTGCGTAAACTTGAAATATCCCAATCATCATTACCGTGGTCTCGAGTAATGTTTTGTCTGACAAAACATGGAAGTTTGTTGAGTATTAGTGGTATTAAAAGGCTTCCGTACGATTCCTGATATCGACCCATTCCTTCTAATTCACGTATATTACTTTCTATTGTGTCACTGAACGATTTCAGTCCCCTAATTCCGGGCGTTGGTGCAGGCAAATTTAGCAAATTTTGCATGTATGCGTTTACTATTTTGTGTTGTTGGCCAAATCTCTCGTGTAGAATTTGTATTGCTTGATTATAGTTTGTATTAGTCATTTGCATTCCCGAAATACACTGGCTAGCTTCTCCATAAAGTTGCGATTTTAAATAATTCAATCGTTGCACGTCACTCAATGAAGGATTTTCATGTACGGAATTATTATAGGAATCCCAAAAGGCTGACCATTCCAATAGATTTCCGCCGAAAGTTGGCAAGTTGAGTTTAGGCAATTTGTTATAATGACTTGACACTGTGGAGGTGGGCATGCTTGACTGGCTTAGGCTTGTTTGCTCTGAGTTGAAAATTATCTGGTTAGAATGTTCTTGCACGCTGGGGTTATTGCATATAAAATCTGATGCATTAGGGTTAAGAGCTGATTGATTTTTAGACTGACTAACACTTACTTCTTTTATGAACTTTTCAATTTTCGTTATTCCAATTTGAATCTCTAACTCGTATCTGTCAACTTCTTCAATTTCTTCGTCGAGGTCTTCTTCTTCTTCAATAGATTCTAAAATCTTCTCATTGAGGTCGGACAATGTCTTCTTCTTGGTTTTGATAAGCTCCATCATGGATCTGAGGTTGACAACATCTTGTTGCGGTTCTGTCGGGTCTGCTTTTTTCAGTAGTTTTATTACTGCTCGTCGATGTGCGGCTCGTACTGTTTTGAGTTTCGAACTCATCTCTAGTTGAGGTTTTCGTCACGGCACCAATATCTTGAGGGTTATTCACTTTTGTTGTGGAAGAAAATAACGTCTTGCTAGTTCAGATGCTTTATGATCGTAAGATGAAATATATATATACGTAACAATAATGTTACGTTACATTAACAATAGTGTGCGCGAAAGTACGGGAAACAATTACATTACAAAACGTTCTAATGTCTCTTGGCCTATATTCACGACATTAATTTATGCATATGTTGAGTTAAAGCAATTTCTCTAGTATAGCAAGTTATGACCTAAAGTTTACTATTATCTGGATTTTTTAAGTGACTGTTATAAATTATTTTCATAATTTGCCGTTAAACGTTGTTCTTGTTCATTATTCTTACAACAAAAGAGAAAAAAAATCTGTTTAGTCGCATGTCAAATTTAAAAGCTTTTTTATGCAATCGTATTTTTTTGATGCACAGAATTACACACATTCTGAAACATTGTTATCAGACGCTTAATAAAAAAAAAATGATTACCAGAATCTATCTGACCCATCATAAAACCTATTTGTTCCTCTATCGCACCAAGCTGATCACTCAAAGATGTTATAAGTTCAAAATTATTTCTTGGGTTTATTCGGCTGTCATCTTTAGATAGTGCTGGAGTTGTAGACGGAACTTTTGTCTGAGCAGCTCTCAGTTCTCCGACCATATCCATTGCTTCGCGGTAATTTCTTTCTAAGTCCTGAACATCGTCCTTAAATTCTTCCTGTCGAATAAAGATTGTTTATTTTTATTTTGTAAGTTTATGAAAATTATTCTTATGTCGGAATTGTGAAAGAAATAGATTATATTAGAAGGGAGATAACACTTTTTATTCATCTATCAAAAATGCAACAAATACAATTATCATAAACCAAATAGTAAGTAAAAGCAAGTTGGTCAAAAGATTTAAAAGTTTATTTGATAAAATAAATGCTAAGGTTCAACAATTCTGATTTAATTTTATATATATTAAGGTAATAATTAGGTAAAGATAAGCTTTTCATAACATCAAAGTATTTACTATTACCTTTGAACTTTCCACAGTCTTTAGTCTTGTTTGTAGTTCATCAACTTTGATCATTACGCTCTCAAACTCTCTTAAGCATAACGGACAAACTAGAAAGATAGAACTTCTTTTTAAAGATGTTTTTACTTACATTATAAATTCTGACTTTGTAAACATATATAATTATAGACACTGCTAGAAATAGAAAATACAATTACAACGATCAGTGCCTTTTTTAGGTTTTATGCTAGATTTTTTTTAGAGAGACAAATATTACTATCATCTGTTTTGTTTAAAATCTGAAAGTTAAATTTAAGTTCAATAGTAAAATAAAGTCAATCAAAATCTAGATATATTGTATCATAAAATAAATTTTTAAATCATCGCTTCAATTTTCGATATATCTTTCAAATTATTGCGAAAGATATCAGTCAGTATGAACCAATTTTTATCGAAATGTCAGGATATTATATATACATGTGTGCAAATGAAAAATCTAGGATTTGTACTTTATAAAATTAAACGCGACAAAACACTGTTTTGGTTGAAGTTTAGTGTTCACGCGGATTGCCTTGGAACATTACATCTAACAATCTATATGTTCCTGGATTATCTTTCTTTTCATTTTAAGACATATACCCCAAAAATACGAATCATTCTAAAAAATTAAACGTTATAGATGTATATTGTATTTTTGAATTCATAATTCATATGATATTATTCATATTCTTATATGGGTATATGATACCAATTTCAATTCTTGAGGAAGGTGATTTTGAAATGATCTTTTTAAAGTAGTACCCAACTCGGACCAAATATTAAAAATCCACATACATCATAACTAGAAGAAAAAATGGTGAACTGTTTGATGTCATATCGTACGTTTTATCAACAAGACTATTTGTATTCAAATTTTATTGGAAAATTTACGTCACAGACATTTTCTGATGATGAATAAAGTGGCGATTTGAGGATGGATTTGGAAAACATATTATTATGCAATTTTCTTTAAAGGACACTAGCGAATGGAATGTCTCAATCATCGTTTATTATCAAGACAGTCAGTTTTCCTTTCTGTTTTTGAGACAGGTTATTTTCTAATGAATTTTCTTTTCTCTTTACTTATTAAACAAAGACCATGTCGTACCCCCGTCCACCCCAAATATTGCCACAAGACAGAAAACTGCAGAATGAATAATATGATGTATAGGATTTTTTTCAGAGAAGAGCGCCTGTGTTATATGAGAATTGGATGCTTCTTTTAGTAACTTCATTGGGGTGTAAAAGTGTTCACCGAAGTACATTTTGTATGAATTTGATTAAGGAATAACGTGAGATTGCAGTGTAGCCAATCAGAATAACGTATTATAATAAAACAAAACTTACTGTGTTATTTTAAGATATATAAGGTAATCTTTTTCCAAAGACAAATGACTGATCGTCAGCTGACAACATGATCAGATTCATAGAGGTTTACCTAGACAGTGAAAAGTGTAACTTACATTCACATTCTTTATTGTGTGTCAAAACCAGTGACCAGTGCAGTTGTCATTGGTCAAGTGACAACATGATCAGATTAACTTATTGTGGTTTACCTAGAGTGGTAAGGGTAACTTACATTCACATTCTCTGTCGTTTGTTGGTCGAAATCCATCATAACAACTGCAAGAATAACCACCAACGGTATTGTTACATAATTGTTGACATTTGTGGTTCCCAGTATCACATTCATTCACGTCTGTAAGAAATAATAATATCCTTATGGCATACAGAAAACGTGGACATATACACATAAAAAATCCTTGTTTTAAAATGCTGTTTTTTCCCTGTTTTGGCTCAAAATCGAGATTTACATGGACCGATACTTTTCACGAGTAGATAACTGATAATTATTATAGGGGAGGTTGTGTGTTTATGTCAGAACTTTTTCATGGAATTGTTGTCTAATGTATAATACCAAATGCCCCCCCCCCCCCCCCCCCCCCAAAAAAAGCAGAGAAGTAAAAATTGATTTATGTATAGATCAGTATACGGTTAAGTTGAAAATGAATCTGTTCCTTTCGTGTAGTTTCATGAAATTGATGTCCCATGTCTCTATTAACTTATTAATTAATAAGACTGACCAATACGGAGTGTGAAACTCGTTACGAGATTCTTCGGCGTTCATGATAGCTCAATTAGAAAAGGTTATCTTAAAGAATTGAAAGAAGATGTGCTTTGCAAGCAAAATTGAAACATAAAATTGAGAATGGAAATGGGGAATGTGTCAAAGAGACAACAACCCGACCATATAACAGACAACAGCATGTACAGTTTCAGTTTAAATTTGAAGCGAAATAATTAACATGTATTGATTTTAGCAGAAACAGTAGAAATGAATTCAAAGATGTTACAAGTGTAAACAATTTCTAGTGACAGAGATAAACAACTTCGAAAAAGAAATTTATATAAAAAAAACTAACTACTATCCTTGTGTTCTTGCTTACCTAGTTCACACAAAGGACCTGTAAAGTTTTGTGGACATGCGCAGTAGTCAGGTCCTCTACATGAGCCTCCATTTAAGCATTCACTCTTACACACAGCTGAAAAATATATAGTTTTTATATAATACTATAATAATTCCTTAATGAAATATGTTCCGACGTACAGTAACCGATATTAGAGTGCTAGATATTACCAGATTAAATGCTTTTAGAATGCTTTCTGTAACTGAGATGATTCTATGATATTTATATTTGTTTTTTTTATTATTGTTTTGGTTGAGCTAGTAATTTTGCATTCTATTATATACCGGTTTTAAAAGAGGGAAGTGTTTTTCCCGATACTGATTTTTATTGAATGATCTGAGTCTTTTGTTATTCCACAAATTACTTGAGTTGAAGAGGATTGAGATCTAAAAAATATAGTTTAATACAGCCACATCAGTCATTGAGCTGGTGAAAGTCAGGAACCTCGTTGGTTATATCTTTCGTTTTTTTTTGTTTTTTTTTTTTAAATATGTAATTTATTGCAGATCCAGAGAAGTTTCTGTTTAGTGATACACAATATTTCATGACTCGGGTGATTTAGAGCTTGAAATGCATGTGTTGTATGAACATTTATCTATTACTGAAGAATGTATGTTGACTTCTAAAATATTATTGCCTTTTAATGTTGAAGGGTTCCTGTCTTCTTGATATATACCTCGCATCGCCTTTCATTCATTTTTAAAAGTTTTTAGATTCTTGTGAGTTTATACTGTGGCTATGTGTATAGTACTCATAACAAATAAAACAGAAGCATTCCAAAGGCAACAACATACATAAACGTATTTCTGCTATCAACGCATCAAATGATGCAACGGTATAAATACACTGATATTTGTCTATACTTTAATTCAAGAGATTACTGCAAAAGATCTCTAAATACCGGTATTGGAATGTTCCTTTGAAGAACTGCGTGCTAATAAAAAATACAAGTAGGTGACAAAAAATGCCTCTACCTGAAATGTAGATTTAGGTAGTTAGTTCATTAATGAATGGATTCTTCTGAATGTTAATTGTAAGAACTATCTAAATACCAAATTACAAGATACCAATGTACTTGATGCACCATGTGCGTTATTTATCTCATCATTGGAATTTGAAACTGTACGCTGAACATCAAAATAAAAAAACGCAGCCCAAGTACATCAGAAGGATAACCTCATAATTTCTCAATTTTACAGAAAATTCTCAAGGTACAATATCAGTATAATAGTAGGCTATTAAAGACCCTCAGTGTCCAATAGCAGTCAGTATAATTGACGCAATGGTTGTATCTCAAAAATCAGTAACGCTTTAAATCTAATATGTTTTTTAAACGATTTTTAATTAACTGCAAAAAGTATAAGATTATAAATACTAGTATAACAGAAACCAACATAGGATGAGTTTTGTTGCATGCTTGTCTCTCAGAAATGTTTCCCAATTTGAGATCTCCCACTTTGGCATTCAAAAGTTTACATCATCATTATGTAATAAATGTATCAATTGAATTTTCTGTTTTCTAAGATTAATTTAAGGAATTTAAATCGAAAATAGTTCTACTCACACATTTAGTTTTCACTCGTTTTCTAAGAAATCTATGTATATTTTTTTCAAAATCCTTGTCAGTGTCAAATTGTGTTTGAAAAAACACATCGTAACGAAAGACATATAAAGATATCAAGATACTATAAATCTATCTAATATTTGTATCAATTTAAACACAACATAACTTACGCTTCATGCATAGTTCATCATTTGGTTCAAAGTTTGTCCACCCTGGACAGCACTTCCTCACGGCATCATGGACAACCTGACGATAGAACACGGTTCGTACAGCTGTTTTATAAACTACTCGACTACAAAAGTAAAACATTGAGTCAATGACACACTCAAACTAGGCTGCTTGCCTTGAAATAGTTTTCGATAGAGTTTGGGTTGCTCAATTTTTATTTTTTCGTGTGGTGTTTTGTGGACCTTTCGTTGTTTTTCGTTTATCGTGGTATTCGTCCTTGTTCAGCTTTGATAGTCTACCTTGTTCTGTCTCACTTTAAGATAAAGTCAGCGAGTTAAAACCTTAGGTTCGTAAGCATTGTCTTCCACTGTGGGATTTTGATTGTTCCTTGGTATCTGTTGCCTCTTTTTGAATATGTCAACGTCTGTTTGAATTAACTGCGATGTAGGTAATACTGTTAGTATTATGATATTCCAGAAATAACGGGAGTAAGGTTTAAGCATTTTTTCAGAATGAATTCAATCAAATTACAAATCTATAAGGGAATCCGATGTTGGCAATTTCAAACATCTTTACTTAAGACAAACATTATTTGACAGTTATATATTTTGTTACTTGCAGTAGATATTCATATCGTGTTTGTACTGAAGTTGAATAAAAAAAAACAATCGTACACGTAACTACTCAGCCATTTTCTGTAGGTGTTGCAAACATGGCCGAGTTACAAATATGACGACAAAAAAAAAATAAAAAGTCGTAAAAGGAGAGACAACATAATGACCAACAGAAAAAGGATGAAAGGAAAACAGTAAACTCTAAAGTTCAAGCTACCTCATGTTAAGTTGACCTAAGATTTGATTAAGTTATTCTTTATAGTTCCTTTTTGTCAATTAGCTTCTCACATTCCGCTAAATTTAAGGTTAAGTATTCCCCATGTAATAAACATAGAAAGGCGCTTCGGACCAAATTTAAAAAGGGTTATCCTCGTTAACACACTGTATGGACAGAGTTATACTGAAAAATACCTCTAGTTGTCTAAAAGGTGTCTGCTTCAGTCAGATTGCCGCTGTCTTGTCTACGTTTACACAACCTTTCATATATTCGACTGACGAAATCCCATGGACGAGCAACGTAAAAAAAACCTAACAAATCCATGTTATGTAATATAGTCCTAAAAGAAGACACATGATCGAAGTTTTCAAAAAAAAAAAAATTCTAATAACGGGGGAATAAAAATGTTAAAACCCAAAGTGTATTCCTGGATCTGCAAGGGTTAAAAAAGCTTGGGCGTCTATTTTAAAAGCCGTTTCAGATAGCCCAGAGATAAAATTACAAAATGCTTTAGATGAATCATGGAATGTCAGAGAATTTTTAGGTATTGTCATTGTTTTTATTTACTTTGGAATAGATTTAAACCGTTTTACGATTAGCATGTCATGATAGAAAGATATACAAATCATATCACTATTCAACACGTCTATCGATATAAATTGTATGACACTCTTACCATTCTGAATGGTCTGTTAGACTACATTTTTGTAGAGATTTGTACATTACCCAAAACGTTTGCTTTTTGTTATGTTCTATGTTTTAATTTGTCCGTACTCAATTTTCTTGCTTTTTACATTTGTTTGTTTTATTTTGCTACTATCACAGTTTTTTAAAACTTTTTTTAAGCAGTGAATTAAAAACATCACTGCAGACATTTCATTCACGTCACAATGAATGGATTCACGGATCGTGATGTGTTTTACACACACTTTGGAATAGAAGGCAACAGTATTGAACGAATCTTCAAAACACGTAAATCCTTTTCGAAACCGTAGTGAAATAATTTCTTATTTACGTACTACAGTTAACCTGTTTCACTGTCAGTGAATTTTACTGGACTTCACCGATGAATAATGCAATGAGTGTCGAATTCTAAGTAGGGTTTGCAAATACGAATAAACTCATCATAGATACAATGATTAAATTCCATATTAATGCCAGACGCGCGTTTCGTCTACAAAAGACTCATCAATGACGCTCGAATCCCCAAAAAAAGTTAAGAAAGCCAAATAAAATACGAAGTTGAAGAGTGTTGATGACCAAAATTCCTAAAAGTTTTGCCAAATAAAGCTACGGTAATCTATTCCTGAGGTAGAAAATCCTTAGTATTTCAAAAATTCCAAATATTTTGTAAACAGTTAATTTATAAATATGACCATATCAATGATAACTCATGTCAGTGCAGACTACTGGGCTGGTGATACCTTCGGGGAATTATAACTCCACCAGCAGTGGCATCAACCCAGTGGTTGTAAATAAACTCATCATTGATACTGGGATTAAATTTTTTATTTACGCCAGACGCGCGTTTCATCTACAAAAAACTCATCAGTGACGCTCGAATCAAAAAGAACTTAAAAAGGCCAAAACTACATACATGAGAAAAACCCACGCAAGACATGGTAATTTACATCATACCATAAATTAAACATAAGAAGTGACATACGGAATATACACGTAGCCTTATCTTAAATTTGATTGCGGTTGTCTTTCTCATGAAACACAATTTGGGAATATGCATGAATTGGAATTATAATGTATATATTGATCAGATATAACATGTTCAGGACGATTATGTGTATTACATAACAGTCATGAAAAGGCAAAATTTCTTGACGCAATATTCAATGTAAATTTCTTTGTCAATAAATTGTAGCCCTCCAGATTATGATATATAAGTTTTAAATATTATACATTGAATATCAACAGAGGGAGCAGTGAAGATAAACAATTGAAATATAATTCCAGTTCAGCCCCCCGCCCCCCCCCCCCCCCCAAAAAAAATACACTAGCCAAATATCCTCGTTTAATGATATCACAGATGACCAAGCGTCTACATGTAGGGTCAGCAGCGTATGTCGTTATTACATATATCACAAAAGGGATGATACTAAGACATTTAATCGTGAAAATACACTATCAGAGGTGAAATATGAAGAAAATCGTCCGATGAAAGGAGAAAAATTGAACGTTGGATATATACAAAAGCAATGGCCTCATCTAGGCAAGTTTCATTCAGATGTAAAAAGGGGACGAAAGATACCAGAGGGACAGTCAAACTCATAAAACGAAAATAAACTGACAACGCCATGGCTTAAAATGAAAAAGACAAACAGACACACAATAGTACACATGACACAACATATAAAACTAAAGAATAAGCAACACGAACCCTACCAAAAACTTGGGGTGATCTCAGGTGCTCCGGAAGGGTAAGCAGATCCTGCTCCACATGTGGCACCCGTCGTGGTGCCCATGTTATAACAAATCCGTTAAATAGTCTAATTTGCTAGGCCATATTCATGATAAGGAAGGGGATTGTAGTTAAGTACAGCTCTTTGTAAGAACCAGGCAGGGTGCCATATACATGTGATTCATGAGGGTTTCAGATTTTATCTATAAATGGCCTAGAAGAAGCAGTAACTAAATACTACTCAAAAAATAAATATGAGTGGGAAAAAACGAGTGGTTGCCATGGTAACGGACACTCTATTTTTTGGTTGTTAGACATAGTAAAATCTTTCAAAAATCAGCTAAATCACTACAAATCAGAGCCTGATTAGGAATAGAATCAAGCATTTTTAATTAATTTTCATATGTAACATTGATACAACTTTGTTTAAGCATAATTTTAGTTAAGATTGCATGTAAATGAAATTTGTAAATTTTTTGAAAAATTTGCCAAAAAATGCATATTTTCAACTTTTCTGAATTTGGGATTTTTTGCGAAATTATCAAATTTTCTATGGTGTTTTTCAGAAAAAAGCAACTGTGTATAGCATAGTTAGCACTATAGTTATGAAGTTTGGATACTACTTTATCAAATTAAATAGAAAAAAGCTTGGGACTTTCTTCAGTTTTATCACCATAGCAACCGATTTTTTCCTTGGAAACGGACTTATTATTTGCAAAATATTGCAGTTTTAGAGCTTAAATATACAGAATTGTTTCATAACTGATTAAAAAATTACATTTAAGCATAAGCTTACACTAAATTACCATCGTTAATGGTTGCTGACTTCAAAAGCTACCATGGAAATGCACATTACCCATAGCAACATCTATTTTAAAATGTATCAATAGAAATTTATGTAAAAAAATACATATATTATATATAGACGCTGTTTATTATCAAGTTGGAATATGACTGCATGCTTTGCTTCACTCACAGTCTTGTCTGTTCTTTTCAGAAGGGTCAACATATGTAATATATAATGAAACATTGGGATTAGAACCGAAGGTTAGGAAAAAAGGGGGGATAGGTTTATTTAAAAAAAAATCATACATGTAGATTCTTGAAAAGATAACGTTTGGTCGGAAACCCTGGTTATGAATAGAATAATGATTATATTATGAATAGAATCAATTTTACTTTCAGAAATTTTATATACATGAATAATTCATCTATATAGCTTTGGTTTAGCTTCAGAGCTTAGTTAATATTGCAGTTAAACCCCGACTTTAAGATTTTTTGTTAAAAAATAATAAAAAAAACATTATTTTTTTTCGGAATCATGAAGTATTGTGGAATTGTCAAATTTTCTCATGCGTTTTTCCAAAAATTGAAAATATGTAAATCATAGCTAGCATTATAGTTACAAGTTTGAATACTACCTGACCAAAAAAAAACATTGCGTGGTTCTCTCTTAAATTTTATCACCATGTTAACGTATTTTCTCCTTGGAAACAGAGTTATTATTTGTTGAATTCTGCAGTATAGGGAATTCAGTGTTCTCAACTGTTTCCAAACCTTTATGAAAAGCCATGCATTGAAGCATATAAAAGCTCTAAACTACAATCGTTAAGTATTATTACAACAGTTGCCATGGTAACACATATCACCCATACCAGTCAATCACATTTTAATCATATAGTTTATGTAAAAAATTACATATAATTCTGTTAATAGTGTTCAGTTTTCTAAGGGGAATATAACTGCATGCTTTGCTTTGTTTTACTCTCAGTACTGTCATGACTGTCTTTGCTTATTGAAAAGACTCAACAAATTTAAATATATACCCTGTTGCATTTTGGGGGAGGAGTGGATGTTGAGTCGTTTTTGTTTGAATCTTTCATAGATCAGGATCATGCACAGCTGAGGTGTACATAATAATCATTAACTACCTCAGATATACTGCAAAGTTCAAATGAAATTGAGAATGGAAATGGGGAATGTGTCAAAGAGAGACAACAACCCGACCAAATAAAAAACAACAGCAGAAGGTCACCAACAGGTCTTCAAGGTAGCGAGAAATTCCCGCACCTAGAGGCGTCCTTCAGCTGGCCCCTAAACAAATATATACTAGTTCAGTGATAATGAACGCCATACTAATTTCAAAATTGTACACAAGAAACTAAAATTTAAATAATACAAGACTAACAAAGGCCAGAGGCTCCTGACTTAATTGGGACAGGCGCAAAAATGCGGCGGGGTTAAACATGTTTGTGAGATCTCAACCCTCCCCCTATACCTCTAACCAATGTAGAAAAGTAAAAGCATAACAATACGCACATTAAAATTCAGTTCAAGAGAAGTCCGAGTCTCTTAACTGATTCTTATAGTGTAATTCCATAAAATTAAAATAAACAGCGCATGTTATGCCCGTCGCTTTTTCTAAGAATAATAACTTCTCAGTGTCATCTATACAACTAAACGAAATACCTCATTTCGTGTGTTGCTTCCCCTCCTTCCACAATAAATTAATCATCATGCCTTTGTGTCCTAAAGGTAACATTTATAGTCGCATTTGTCATCCATTCTTATGATCATTCAGTTTGGGTAATTTTGGATAAAAACGAAAAAGAAAGCGTCCGAATATTTTCCCGTCATTGGACAAAACTTTAAGCCAGATTTGAAGTCCAGTTTGAGTTTTTCTGTTCTTTGACATACAAAGACTATGAATAAAGTATATAGATTTGCTTTCTGCTATCATTTTGAGTTCTAGCATGTATCATCCTTGCTTAATGTGTTTCAGTTTAGGTTATTTTAGGAGGGAAACGAAAATGAATAATATTTGCTATTCACTATCAATTAGTTTACAGTGGCGGATCCAGAACTTTTCATAAGGGAGGGGGGCTGACTGACCTAAGAGAGAGGGGGCGTTCCTCTTATGCTTCAGTGATTCCCCATAAAAGCAACAATTTTCTTTCAACGAAATTTGGAACAGGGCCCCAGGCCCCCCGGGATCCGCCTATGGTTTACTATCAACAGCTGTCACTGCGGATATATTTCTGTATGCTTACATAAAATTGAGAATGGAAATGGGGAATGTGTCAAAGAGACAACAACCCGACCAGATAAAAAAAAACAACAGCAGAAGGTCACCAACAGGTCTTCAATGGAGCGAGAAATTCCCGCACCCTGAGGCGTCATACATATATTTAATATGAATAATATGAATAACTGTATTTGTTATAATTGACTATAAATTCCAATGGTTATCTATAATATGTTCCAAGAGTACAGAAAAATAGAAGGTATAAAACCGGTATTTGAAAAATAGGGGGAGGGAAAAAAAAATTCCCAGTCCCTAAGTACCTTTTGATACCTCTCCTAAAATTCTCCAGTCAGTATATCCCACGATTTCACGGGTGTGTTCTAGTATCACAAATTCATGAAAACTAAAGGGAGATTATGATTTAAGATATACACCCGTCACCAAAGTTTGATAACTGTTCAAAGCATTGTCTGAAAACTGGAATATCCCCCCTTTTTATACGACCGCAAATATTGAAATTTGTTGGTCATATATTGGTATAACGTTGGCGTTGTCGTCCGGCGTCGTCTTCTTCCGAAGACATTTGGTTTTCGCACTATTACTTTAGTATAAGTATATAGAAATTTATGACCTTTAACACAGGGTTTATGACCATAAAAAGATGGTTGAGATTGATTTTAGAGTTTTGGTCCTAACAGTTTAGGAATTAGGGGGCTAACAAGGGCCCAAATAAGCATGTTCATGGTTTTGGCACTATAATTTCAGTTTAAGTGAATAGAAATCTGTAAAATTTTGACACAGGGTTTAGGACCACAAAAGGATGGTTGGGATTGATTTTGGGAGTTTTGGTCCCAACAGCTTAGGAATAAGGGGCCAAAAATGGCCCAGATAATCATTATTCTTGGTTTTTGCACAATAGCTTTAGTATAAGTGAATGGAAATCAATGAAATTTAATCACAAGGTTTATGAATACAAAAAAGAAGGTTGGGATTGATTTTGGGAGTTGAGGTCCCAACAATTTAGGAATTAGGGACCAACAAAGGGCCCAAATAAGCATTTTTCTTGGTTTTAGCACCATAACATAAATAGAAATTTATGAAATTTAAACAAAAGGTTTATGATCATAAAAGGTAGATTGGGATTGATTTAGGGAGTTTTGGTCCCAACAGTGTAGGAAAAAGGGGCACAAAGGGTCCAAAAATTAAACTTTGTTTGATTTCATCAAAAATTGAATAATTGGGGTTCTTTAACATGCCTGTGTATGTAGATTCTTAATGTTTTGGTCCCGTTTTCAAATTGGTCTACATTAAGGTCCAAAGGGTCCAAAATTAAACTTAGTCAAAAATTGAATAATTGGGGTTCTTTGATATGCTGAATCTAAACATGTACTTACATTTTTTATTATTGGCCCAGTTTTCAAAAATGACAGACATGCGTGAAATTTATGATATAACCCCCTTTTTTTTGACAATCAATGCATTTGAATGGGAACATGTAATTAGACCCCCCTTTTTTTCTGGGTTAGGAACCCTTTTTTAAAATGGCTGGATCCGCCCCTGCCAAATGACCCTTCCATGAAATCAAATGTAAATATAGAGAAATATAATTGCTTGTTGATAATATAAGAGTAGTTCGGGCGTAGACCAAGTGACCATATTTCTATTCCCCAGTCACCCTAAGGGGTTCTTTTGTGAAGAGCAGAAACTCTTAAAGTATCAGTAGGAGACAAATCATTTTGAAACCGTTGTTGTTTTTTTATATTGATTGTCATTAAGCATAGTTTTAAATATTAGTGACTTGAAATAGCAGTTAAATTCATTTCATTTACATTTTCAAAATTTAAGGTTTTTGTTGCCATGACAACAAAAACAGGTTTTATATTCTACCTTTTGTAGTGGGTTCATATATGTCTTAAACTTTAATCAATTTAAGGCACATCACCAATTTCATGTTATGATTTTGTGACAAAGTAAAATCTTACCAGGAAAAGTAGTGTTATTCATGTGTCTTTCAATATTTGATAACATAGATTTTGTTGCCATGGAAACTAAAATGGTTCTAAAATTATTTTTTCTAAATAAATTTCAAAGTGTCTGTACTTAAATCATTACTATGAACACCACCAAATGCATAATATTATCTAATGACAAAATATAATCTTACTGAAAATAGAAGGGAATTTAACTTTTTTACAATTATTTCAAATATGAGTTTTTTGTTGCCACGGCAACAGAAATTTGTAATATATCACAATTTTTAAGAGCTTTCTGTGATATCTATATTTAAATTATATTATTAGGCACACTTTTTATTTTTATACTATTATTTTGTGACAAAATATAGGTTTTCTTGGAAAAAAAGTGATATTCACATTTTTTGAGATTTTCAAAAATAAGAGATTTTTGTTGCCATTGCAACAAAAAATGGGCGCAGATCCCAAAATTTTAAAAGTTTTTCTTAAACAAGTATACCTTGGATAGTATCATGCACAGCATCAATAACGTAATTGAATCTGGTAACTGAAGAAATTAAACGATCTTAAGCCTAAAAAATCACAGTTTTTGAGAAATAGCAAATTTGCATTTTTTTCACATTTTCACATCTATTATTTCATTTTATTGATATCGATTACTTAAATGTTGATAATATAATATGAAAATGTATGAATTGGTTTGCTCAAAACATATTTTTTTTATTTTTATTGTCAATCCTAATAAAATATATTGACATTTGAAATTTGTTGATTTTTGACATATTTAGCCCTCCATTTTAGGTAAAAGTACTGTCCTGGTTACCATGGCAACCAGTACAATTTTTGGAAAAAAAGTTCCAAATTTTTTTTTCAGGGGTTAATCCTACTACTGTGATAAAATTTCATATCTTTTTGAAAGGGTCATGAATCACCCTCTGCCTGCTTTTTACAAAGAGCTGTACAAAAAGACGTAAGAAACATTTCCGATATCATATGTGAAATGATTATTCATAACGGTTAACCAACTCCACCATTTGGAACTCTTGGTTTGATAGCTTCCTTGTAAGCAGCAACCCTCTATGAAGAAAATCATAATAGGAAATACAAGCACGGGAATATCGTATCAATTTGGAGATATATACCCTGTATGCAGGTGCTGCTGGAATGTTGCTACTTAAAAATGAAAAGTTCACAATTAGAAAGTTGAAATCATCTCTTTTGTCGTAAAACTTTGTTTTCAACCGACCCTCATTGTCAATTTCGAGATGTAAGTCAAGATATGCCGACTTAACTGTATCCTTTTTCTCTAGTTCGATTGGATTGATGCGTTCCACAGTCACCAAATTTTGAATTATTTAGTGAGAGAACATAATCTATATATAGCGGAAAGTAAAGTTAAAGGATATTTCTAACTTCTTATCTTTCTTCCTATGAAGTTCCTGTATGAAGTCAGTCTAAAAAAAATGACGAAACAAGTCGGCAAGAAGAGGGGCACAATTGGTTTCCATGGGAATGCCGACAGTCTGATAAACACGTCCTCCGAACGTAACAAATATTTTGTCAATCAAGAAATCAAGCATCTTGATAATGTAAGATTTAGAGATTTTTTAGTTTGAATCAGAGTGATCCTTTACAAAGAAGGATTTATCCCTCCCCAAGACAAAATACTTGTATCTACGTTTGCAATTCTTTTTTATAAAACAAAGCAATACCAACTCTTTTAGTTTAGAATGTGGAATACTTGTTTAAAGTGTAGAACAGTCAAATGTTTAATACTATTGCAAGATGAAAGAGAGTAAGATTAAATGTACTCTAAAAGATCTTTGGAATTTTTTAGTATCCACATCTGATTTACGCCACCTCTAGAATAGGCTGTTTCACAATAATTCTGAAGCCCGGCTTTAATTGCTGATAAAATATATGTTAATAATTTAGAAAGAGGTTTCGTGGAGCTCTTGGGAGACCCAGCAATATACCGTTGTGTGTAAGGACACTTATGAAGTTAAGGTATTCAATACAGTGATGGAAGATCCAGTTCTTCATCTTTGGTTGAAATTCCAAAGGAACATAGAACAGACCTATGATTATCCAGGATTTCCTCTTCGGTAAGTGTCGTGAGGGTAAATGTTGAGTTTCCAAGTCAAAACCTAATTCGTTTATCAAGCAGTTAATGTAATCCGATTTTCACACAAAAACGATTTTGTTTGGGGCTTTATCTGCGGGGACAACAACATATTTGTCATGAAGGTAGGATAAGTGTTTTGCAACATTTGGATCTTTAAAGATTGACATAGCATGGGCATTGATAGACCCATTTAGTTTCTTTATTCTGAATGGTATCAACGACATCACAGCCTTAATCCATTCGGAAAGAGTGTCTACATCTTCCTTCTCGTGCTTAGTCCATTGCCTGGCATAATCCTCGACTGAATTCATCAAAATTTTGAAGTTGTCTTTCTAATTGATGGATTTAGGCTCACGATATTTCGGACCTTTCGATAACAATTTTGCAGGGAAGAATTATTGACAATGTTGAAGTCACCGGTAATACGGTGGCCAGCCGGATTATATGTGAATTGAAAACATATACAGCAATCAGGAGGTTTAGACTTGAAGTCGTCAATATTGAGATCCTGCAAAACGTGTTTGTAATTGAAAATTTTAGTTGCAATAGCTTTGGAATAGGTATAAGAAATGATTGGTACAGATAAGGAGGTATGTTCGACTGAACTAATTTATGATGAAGGATATTGCCTAAGTTGACAAAATCGAGACCTTTGTTGACAAAGGAAGGATTAAGAAAAGATCTTTTCTCTTTTTCATCTTTTCCAATGCAAACTGGTTTGAAAAGTTTGTGACTTGCAATATCCGAAAGGATAGCTGTAAGTTTGTATTGGTTTGAATGAGGGTTTGTAACAGTGGTTTCCAAACATAAATTGAACAGAGAAAGATGTTTTGAAAGGGGTAATGAATAAAGTTTCGTGCGAATGTGATGAATACCTAACGGCTTTTGTATGGCAGCAAGTCTTTAATAGAGACATCATGCAGAGTAGGTGATGTATAATGACGATGACCATGAATGCGTCTACGTCGACGAGTAGAGTCGAAAATATTCATCACATTCACCGAGCTGCACGAAGGACTAGATAGAATACCTATACCATAATTTTTGTCAGTGCAACCATATGGTGTCGCAGTTCCCAATTGTCTAATCCAGTAGTCCTAACTAATATTTTGCAGTAACTCGTATTGAGTAAATCTATCGTGTTTTTATTGCTGTGGTAAAACCCTTTTACGAAAGTCAAGTATATCTAAATATCAAAATGTTTTAAAGAAATAAATTTTTTCATGAATAAATATTGTTTTCTAATTAGTTATTTCGGTATTCACAATAATTGTTATTGCTTGTAACTGGTATAATCTTTAGATACAAAAAGATTGTATACCATAAAGGACTAAAAGTATAGATTAACTCAGAAAAGAAATCAAAGATTTGCATGATGGAGATACATTCATTGATTTAAATGATTTTCTATATTTTACAACAGCAAAAAATTAAATATTAAAAAGACCATACTCCGAGGAATATTCAAAATATTCTCGTATAGATAACTAACTTGGTACAGGCATTTTCTAATGTTAAAAATTGTGGTTCAAATATGATTTTGAACCTAGCTACAAATATAAAAAAAAATATGTCAATACATAGGCACTGAGTTAATTGGCTTGTTGATACCCTCCATGATTAACGATATTTTTGTTGTTCAAATTTTTTACTTTTGTGAAATACAAAACAAAAATAACGAAATAATTTATGGATGAATTAAATATCTAAATCGCTTTAAACGGAACTTGTACAGAAAAAGATCAAAAGTATAGTCACACTCGGACATAGAATGCTATGCAACTATGCAAGAGGTAATCGTGATTTGATTTAAATGATTTCTTAAAACAAATTTTAAAAACATAAAATTTCAACGATCAAATATCATATTTTATGACTAAGCTAATGGGCTGTTTAGACCCTTGGTGACTAACGATTTCATTTTTGAAAATTTCCACTTAAAGCGAAGTAAAAAATTATAACGAAATAATACATGAATTTCATTTTAAATCGTCAGTAACGGAACTTGTACACAATTTTGTAACTTATTATAAACACTTACCCTACTTAGTTAATAGTAAATTGAGAGTTTATAAGTGTATTATTCCATTCTAATTGGAAATCGTGATGGTATGTTATATATACTTTATAGAAAGACAATTGAAAAGCACTCCTAAACCGTATCCATGAACTTAGAATTTTTGATATCTTGAAACAACACCTGTTTTTTTTCAAGTACATGTCATGAGTAAAAAAAAAAGAGAAATTTCAAAAATGGAAAAACCGGGTTTTTTTTTGTGTTGAACTTTAAATGTGTTGTTTCTATCTGAAAATGCCTTTGGATTTTTTTTTTATTTCAACATTTGTCAAAAGAAGTTTACTTATCTCAATCAATCTTTATTAATTTTCAATTTCGTTGTTTTTCTTATAAATGTGAGAAGTATCAAGTTTGGTCGGGTTGTTGTTTGAGCTCTCTTTGTCACATTCCCCATTTCCATTATCGTTTTTATTAGTTATCTTCGAGGGGCCTGGTTTTCGAAAGTATCATAAGATATGTCATAAGATATATCTTAGGACATATTTGATGATCATCTTATGACTATCATATGATATATCATAGGATGTAAATCAAAGCTGTCTTAAGAGAGTCATAGCTATGATGCTCTTATGACTGTCATAAGTGAAAATTATTTTCTATTATTTTAAATAAGTGATAAATATAAATATAAAAATGAAAAGTATGAACATATTAATTATTACCATTCTTAATATTTACGAATATTTTATTTTTTTCATTATAATAAACATGAAATTTTATACAAACAGGAATTAAAATATGAGTTGATAATTTGTTTAAATTTAGTTTGTAATATTTTTAAATAGATCTTGAACTTCGCTTTCGTGTATTAGCATACACGCATTGTTATTTAATTCAACGGTGAATACTTTTAGAATCGGTACATCGAGTACCCGCTAAACGAAATGTCCGTGCACATACGTTAATACAGTACTATTAACTATACTAGGAACGAAATAATATGTATATTTATTATATAAAACAATGAGTTAGAAAAAAATTCCAAATTGTATGTCGCAGGAGATTCAAATTTTAATTCACGTAGTTGAGAACAATAAAATCTTTACTATTTAGCTAACTGAGAAACACAACAAATATTTTTATTGCAATTAACATAGAACTATACATGAAAAGTAATTAAAATTTTAGTTGACAATTATAAGATCATCATAAGTCATGTCGCGAGTGGTCTTAAGTTTGCGACAAAAGTTATGACAAATCGTAACTTGGGACACTTTCGTAAACATATCTTTCGACTATGACATGTCCACAGACCATCATAAGACATGTCTTAGTCAAAAGATACTTTCGAAAACCAGGCCCCAGGAGTGTATTTATTATCATTTGCATAAATATTCAACGATTGGTAAGAACACCTAGAACTTTAGACTATGAAAATACAGTACACAACATGTACAAAATTGGTACCGTTCATTTTATTACACAACACCATTTTGTCTTAACTATTCTCACCGACATGTTGGTAAAACAATTTTACAGCCACGGGTTTTCATTTTCACTTTCTATTTAAAATATGTTACATTACATTCGAATCACATAACATATGAAATATAAAAGATCTTCTAGTATAGCAACTATTTACTTCGTTGTACGCAAAGCATAGAAGCCAAATGAAATACAATTTAATGCGAATCTATGTAGATTTTTTTTGTGGTAATATTTCTTTTTGTAAAGACAAAGTTGAATGATTAGTACTTCCCTATCTGGAGTTAAACTCGTTAAAAGTGTAAATCCATGTCACATGAATGTCATGGCATAATCTTATATTACCATTTGTATATAACCTTGAGTTACCAATTGCATGGTACAATAATTGGTCTTATGTAAGTTTGTGGTGATGGAACTTATGGTATAATCTTATATTACTATTACGTTGTATATAACCTGCAGTTACCATTGCATGGTACAATAATCGACCGAATGTACTTTTGTTTGTGGTGACTGAACTCATTGCATAATCTTATATTGATAATACTTTGTAAATAACCTTGAGTTAAATCACTCCTCCTCATTGTATGGTTCAATGAATGGTCTAATGTAAGTTTGTGGTGACAGAACTCATGATATAATCTTATATTACTATTTCTTTGTATATTACCTTGAGTTACCACACTTCTTTCCATTGCATGGTATAATGAATGGTCTAATGTAAGTTTGTGGTGACGGAACTACTTGAGATGAAGCACGCGAAATTGGACAAACCCTTCTCCTGAAAATCATAAAAACTCAATCATTAGTCCAATACAAATAAAACTTAATGTAATATTCAAAACATTTTTTTTTTTCGTTTTATTTTTACCTAATATTTACTGCTGGTTTACATGCAGTTTTTAATTAAAGTTTTTGATAAATCAGGGGAAAACGAGACAAACTCGTATTCTTTTGTTGTATTTTGTTTTATTATTTTTTTCCATTTCCTGGGTTTTTATGTTATCCACTACTTCACTAATATAGAGAAACATTTTAATTACTGATCGAAATTCAAATTTGATTATGGGTTTTCATAAAACTGTGTTCCGAATAAGGAACCTTGCCAGCGGTTGTCTTTTATGTTTACTTAGTTTTTGATTTGGCCCAACAACTACTTCGATTCGAGCGTCAATGGTGAGCCTCGTGAAGATAAAACGTGTGTCTCCCGTTCAACATTATTCATAAGCCTAGTATCTTTAATGAGTTTTGTTATATTTGATAACTATTTTACTTGTATCTATTTAGGGTTTGGGAGAGGGTGTAGTTCAATACTCATTTGACAGGGGTCCCCCCCCCCCACCCCATCCGAGATTTAGGAATGTATGTATTGATAGATATCTGATAGCCTGTTGAATTTGTTTTCACTTTAAGTGTCATGTTGACATGTTGAACATGTAACAGAGTTTATTGTCAAAAGTCAGTGGAGACTTATTCTTCGAAATACTGTATCGATCAATTGCGATGGTGACGGTAGAAGTATAGATAATTTAGTTATTCTGCATCATATCATAACTGATCAGTTTTTGTTCAGTGTAAACCTCTTTTATTGAAATAAACTAAATGAGAAACAAGTTTTAGCATACTGTATTAATTGAATTACATAATATCTTCGGGCAGGTTAAAGTACATTGTAACTACTCAAAATGTAAATATTACAATGGGAAAATCAAAAGTATTACGTTTGTAATAGATTCTAGTTTTCTTATTTTTACAATCATAAAAAAAACTGTCGTAATTCTAAACTTGGTTTTTTTCCACAATAAAATAAAGTTGACGTTTAAAGAAGATTAGATAGAATTTAAACCATTTTTGATATTGTTGTAAGAAAAAAAAAGGATTATTGTGTAAAGAAGAAAAATCAGTTTATTTTAAAAGTGAATTTAAGTTTAGGGAATTGTGTTAGTTTAAAACAAAGAAAATTCTTAATAAAATAACTTTTAATGAAACAATAGATTAGTGTAATCAGGATCACTGAAATAGATAACGTGTATATATTTAAAAAAAAAAACGAATTGAAAATGTATATGTCAGTCTGTATTTATGTTTTTATGGTAGCTTCAAACACAAGTTAATTTGCATCGTAGACATCAAATGCGATAGACTTACTTCATTAGTCATCACATTATCTTGTGGAAAGAATTTTCTCAGCTTTAGCTAGCGGTATTTAAACTTTAATTTCAGGAATATACAAACTCAATAAAAAGATACCAAGTTTATAATTTGGTCCTCCTGACGCGCAATCCACCTATTTAAGATTCATCGAATAATTTTTTTACAAAATAGTTGGAACGCAAAATCAATTTGGTAGTTGGAAGAATATTTAAATATTGAAAAAAGTGGAGTCCAAATACGATTTGTAAAACCCTGTGTGTAGAAAACCTAAGTGTTTCAAAGTGTTTTAAAAATATTTCACAATTCTATCACCAGTAAATTTATTTTTTAAATATCAAATTTAATACATACCCTGGTTTTATTAATGATGTAGTAACATCCAACAAAATCATGAACATAAAAAGGACACTTTCATTTAGAAATCTCTGCATTCTGACTTCGTAACGTGTATAAAATTGCATGAAATTCTTATAAATCCTACTGTAAAAAAAAACTATCAGTCGTCTAGAATCCGTTTTCTTATCAAAAACACTTAATTTCTGACATTTCTTTACATTTGTCAGACACTAACAGTTTTTCTTTATCACTTTTTAACCTTCTGTTCCTGTTGCTCTGTTATATGAAATATTATTCAGCAATACTATTGCAAAATGAAATTAAAGAATTTATGATAAAACCCTGTAGTATATACGGATATATTACATCATTAATTTGATTAACACTCCGTACCTCATACCTTCTGACAAACAGAAAGTGATCATGTTACCACTTAGTTTAAATTTCATTTTTATCTTAAACGAAAACAGTGGGCAATATGCTTTAAGGAGATAAAATTTACATAGTAAATGATAAGTAGAATGGTACCTTTGTTTGCAATCAGAATTTTTGAAATAAAAATAAAGGTAATAAATTCATTATAAAAAAAAGTAGTCACTTAGGAATAACACGGAAATGTAAATTTACGAGAAAGAAAAAGTTTAAAAAAAAAAAAATATTCATCGATGAAATAGTGTAAATACCAGGATTATAATTTAATACTCCATACGCGAGTTTCGTCTACATAAGACTCATCAGTGACGCTCATAATGACGCCATATTTTCTGGCTGTTATATGAATAACAGTTGAAAGTGTCGGACAAGGGGGAGGGGTGCTAAACCAGATGCGCTTTAAGCTAATTGATGAATTGAGCTTTTTAGTTATTTATTCATTCATGCATTTATTACAAATTTTAATTGTCGGACTTCGACTATGCTAGTAAATAAATTTTCAACTGAAACGACTATTTAGATATGAAAAAAATTAAAACAACACGTTTACAAATTTTATGCGTTCGAAGCGCTTTTCTGGATTTACCGTCATCAGGAACGATCAAAACCAAATATTTGAAAGCCGAGATAAATCCATCTAAGGTTAACTTTGCTAGAGGGAGTTGAAACCTTAGATTCTTTAAGATTTCAAAATTTATAAACGGACAAATTTAAAAAAAAGTTTGTTATAAATCATGTCAGTACCTAAGTACTGACTACTGAGCTGACGATACCCTCGGGGACTGATAGTCCACCAGCAGAAGTATCAAACCAGTGCGGTAAAAGATTGAAAACAACACGTTTAATAATTTCATGCGTCCGAAGCGCTTAACATATCAAAAAGTAAACTCACAAAAATACTGAACTCCAAGGAAAATTCAAAACGAAAAGTCCCTAGTCAAAAACTCAAACAAATCAAATGGACAACATCTGCTATATTCCTGACTTGGTACAGGAATTTTCTTATGTTTTCTCCTCTTATATTTGATGTGTTTGCCTCAGTTTAAGTTTGTAACCCGGATTTGTTTTTTTTCTTTACCGATTTATGAATTTCGAACAGCGGTAAACTACTGTTGACTTTATTTGTAGCTAAACCTCTCAAAGAAGTTTAAAGACGAGTTGTGACTTTTCGAATTATTCAGAATTTGAACAGTGGTACATTCAAGAAAGAATATTTCCCTTTGACTCCACGTGAGTCTGATTAGTCCTTTTCAATATATTCGGTAGCTGTTATTTCCTAGAGCTAAATATGTGTATGCTAAATTACTTCAAAATAGACATAACTTATCATAACTGGACTCTTTTAAAAATCTGTAGCCTGTTAAATCGCGTGGCTAGCATTTAGAATTATATTCTATTTGTTTTTATTTTTAGTGTATCAATGAAAAAAAACGGTAATAAAGACATGTTCATTAAACTAAAAGAAAACACAGTGTCTCTTCCGTGGAGAAAATATTCTTAACAGAGTTGGAGAAAAAAAACATTGTTTATTAAAGAAAACTCAGCCGCAGAAGACTGCGTAACAGGAGCATATTGTACACAATATTAATTACAACATAGTTCATAATACAAACCGAATACATTTTCAAATTATACATCTTCAGAAATAAGTTTGTGTTTATTACAGTTTTAAATTAGACAAGCATCTTTTCTACCTTTTGAATAAAAATTGACAGCTTAGACAGCACATTACTATTACTATATTTAAGCATGCCAAGTACTTTTATCATTTGGATATTTTAAATAATATGAAGGTATGAACTTCCCCTTAAAACTTTAACTCACAATTGGTACATTTACATATATAGTGGTATACATCCCCAAGACCAGCTTTACAAAGAGGACAAATTCTCTCATTTCGTGTTACATTTCTCCATCTTCCTGTTTCGATGAGAAACTTTGTATTACATACCCTTAATTTACATATGTTTACTCTATGACCACGCCTTAATTTTAACACATATGGTTCTAAGCAAAATTCTTCTTTAAAGTGTAGATGAAATTCCCCCCTTAATGAGTTGTTTATATCTGAGAACCATTTTTAAATAAACTGGTCCTGGAGACGCTGCCTTACATTAATTTTAATATAATTATAATGATCAACTTGTTCCGGAAAATTATATAGTTCACAAAAGCCACAGTCATTAAACACAGATTTTACATAGTTAAACCACTTAAACTTATAACCTTCATGCTCATGCATGTACCAAAGTAACTTATTATAAAGTTTACCCGATATTTTTTTATCATTTGTTGCTAGCTTGTGCCAAAAACCTACAATTTTTAACTTGATCTGCAGTTCAAATTATTTGGATCCCCCTTGTTTTTAAACAACGGCTTAATAATACCAATAAGCCATGAATTTGGAACGATTCCAGAATCAAACACTAAATTGAATAACTTAGTGTTAATAGGCAAAAATTGATTCACCGTGCTTTTTATATCTTCGTTGACAATCTCATCTTCCCCTGGGGCTTTCCCATTACATAATTTTTTAACAGCTGACAGTATTTCGTCCTCTGTAATTTCCTGATCTATAATTTCAATAAAACCCCGACTTTTTATACTATTAGCTAAATCCTCATAATCAATATCATCATCTGGAACATCGCTCTTATTTAATGACTTAAAATACTCATATAATTGATCAATAGTAATTTGGATATCTTTATCTGACCCCCTCTATCAAATCTTTTCAAGATTTTCCAAAATTTACCAGAATCTTTTTTCGAAAGTTTACGCATGTCAGATTCTAGTGCATGTTGAAAACTCTCAAAACTTTTGTTCATTTCGGTCCTGTAAACTTTCCCGGACTTTTTCATCTCATCTCGGTTCTCTTTATTCTTATTTAAACTGTAACGGTTTCTCGCTTTAAGGAAAACCTTTCGCTTATCTCTGCATTGTTTATTAAACCAAAGTTGGTTAGAAGTACCAGATGGATAGAATCTTCCCTTTGGTTTAAATACACGATTAGCAGTGCTTTTAAAAATATCACATATTTTATCAACGACTGTGTTGATTCGTTCTTTTGGATCAGTACTACTGTCCTCCGACAAAAGCAGGGCTACCTCGTCAAATTTTGTAACGTCACTACCGAGTGTCTCAATAAACCGAGTTTCCTTGTCTGGGACCCATCGTGCATGACCACGCTGACTACGAGAATTATCATCGGAATGTGTAGTAAAAATGTTCACTGAAGCATGAAAACAAAAACATCTGCCACAATGGACGTCAGAAAAAAGTGGGTTGAATTCGAGAACATTGAATTCTTTTATCAATGGAAATACACTGGAGGACAGTAATAAATAATCAATAAGAGATACACTATAACATGTAGTCAAACCTATCGTATGATCATTACCTGGTAACCTACTGTGACCAATATACAAATTGTTACGTTTACAAAAATCTATAAGTTGGTACCCATAGTTATTGGGCACACTGCTATCTTCTGAACATCGCTTTAAAGATACATTGCTGTCACATAAATTTGATAATCGTACAAATATGACACAAAACTGTCATCTTCAAAATCATCCAGTATATCAAAAAGACTGTCATCAGAGACGACAGCATCATCTAACAATTTGGTTTTGGCATTCAAATCACAAACAATTAGAGGTTGACCATTATACTTATTAACAAGTTTTATCATTTCAATTTCAACCTCTGTGAACGCCTCATTGCTTGTATACTTAGTATTTTCAGGTGGAAGATACATACATCCCATTAACAAGTTTTTATCAAAATCAACTAACCCCTTTTCTAATACTACCCACTGTACAAATTCAGAATTAGATTTTGGAAATTTCAAAAACTTTTCTAAATTACTCTTAAAACAAATACTTATACCACCCGACTTCTTTTTAAATTTTGTTCTATGCTTAGCAAAATACTTATACCCATCAGGCATCCCTAGAATGTCATCATTCCGATATTGGTGTTCATCTAGATATTCAGTGTTCAATATTGAAAATCAGAGAATGGACAATACATCAAATACCACAGTGTGTATGAAACAGGGAAAAAACCTTTTAAGATTCTATGCATCGTTAATCTTTAATTACGACTTATCAGTGCACCTGCAACAAGTATTTGAATTATCATGCTTTGATGAATGATGTGTCTAATCTCTTTTATCTGATATTTTTTTTTGTAAATGAATACCAAAAGATTAAGCAACAGTGTTGATTTAATTCCTCTACTTAATTGAACGACGCTATACAAATGTAATTTGTCTAAAACCTTTAAGCCATATCATAATACAAAAATGCCGTTAAAATTGCAAAACTAATCAAAAATCTATGGAAGGTACTGCGGTTCTTTTTTTGTTTCCTTAAAACAGTTAATTGTATTAATTACCGATGATTTTTAAAACAACGACGAAAAGACGAGCAAATCCACTGACCATAACATAGAAAAGTAAAAAAAGAAACCAACAGAAACACGAACCAGAAATAAAAACGGGGGTGATCCAGTCCTCCGGTATGGTGATCAGTTTATTTACCACACGTGTAACCCGTTGAGATGCTTATACAAGTACAAATCATGTGATAAATCTAACTAGGTGATGTCAGAATCAAGGAAAAAAATAAGTTTCATTGCAATTGAACTGCCATTCCACGAATAAAGTAACATTAGAATGGGCTTCATATTCATTGTTATCCACTGATGTTCGCACCGCGAATGCACGGTTGGCAGTTACTCCCAAGCAGTGCCACCCACTGGTAGAATAGATAAATTGAAAACACCATCACGAGCTGGTTGACTGTTATTGAATAACTGCTTCATATATGACGAGGTATATGTTCCAAGTGTTGTACCACCGAATCCCTTCCTTTTTTCTTCAAATGTGACATACCGAATAAAACTAATCATCAGGTTTGAAATAACCGAATACTCAAGTCGTTATATTCCTCTGATCTATGGTTACTTCATTAGTTCCTCGGCAGTAAGAGTGACCGATATATATTTTTGACAAATTAAATTCATATTAAAAATTGATATTAGCATTGTCTTGGATAATTATGAAAGTCAGTGCCAATCAAATATTTTTAAAAGATCTATACCCCTTGGAAGTATTAATCATATCGAAATTGAAAGTGTATTGCGTTACCTTTAAAATTCATATACATATTACGAAATTAAAGCTCCTAAAACCAAAAATTTAGTGATTCTTGGGAATTGAATCGCTGCCTCACCCTGATCATTAAATGTTGTTTTTGAGGAGCTGAATGGGATTTATAGAATTATTAGAGAATAAATGGGAATAATAAAAAAAATAGGGAAAATATTTATAAAATGGAAAATAGTTGGAGCTGAAATATAACTAGAGGCTCTAAAGAGGCTGTGTCGCTGCTCATCTTGATCTATGTGAATATTAATCAAAAGACAACATTGTAGACGGGAAAAGACTTCATGACAAAAACATCTATATTTTGTCGTGTTTGTATTAATGATAAGAATGATGTTTTGTGAATCAAAGGAGTAGGTTCAGTAAGACCCCTTTTTGGCCCCAAAATATAGCAGTTTTACAAAATTGTTAAAATGTAAACCTTTAGTTATTTATTGGACAGTAGAATGCTTCTGCTACATAAATATGGGCTGTTTTTGACAATACAATGCACATATATCCGGTACTAGCACCATTAAGTCATGCTAAATTACTGAAATCCTCATAATTCTAGCATTTTAGTTAAATTTTAGACGGTTTTCGTGTAAAACGAAAGTGGCCGCATTCGTGTTCATCCTTAATATTGAAATGTAAATTGTATTGTATGATAATACATAACATATATAAAGGTTGAGGATGAACACGGATGCGGCCACTTTCATTTTTACCAAAAACTATCTGAAAAGTGACATTTTTGGCATATTAGGTAAATTTTTCATATTTGAGCTTGAATCGGATCGTTTTTAATGACTAAATCTGTTAAAAGCTTTCACATTAACTAATTAATTCAAATATAATAGACACTTAAGTGTTTAAAAAGTGGTCAAAATCTTTCGTCAGATGAACCTGAAATTTGAGGCCAAAATCGGTCCTTAACGGACATACTCCTTTATCAATCAAAAGATTTACTTTTGTTTCATTTTCAATGTTGACATTTTTTTCTTTAAATAGCCTTACACGCATCAATCATGCATAATCCATTTCTAGCTATAAAGGGGTTAAATTGAAGTTCACATGAATACGGATTCAAGTAGATAATTCATCATAGATGTGTTTTTAGCTTATTTTGAAAAAGTGAACCCTACTGGCTGCTAAAAGCGAATTATTATTTCACTATTTCACTTTCATTAATGATTAAACAAACACAAAAATCATAATTAAAATTATGTCTGTATCTCGTACCATTAACATATTCGATTAATAATATTAAAACAATACAGAAACGCATTTCTTGACAATAGTGACCTCCACGAAAACCGAATAGGCGATACTGTAGTGCTAAAATAAATTACGGATCTAAGTTTTGACCAGGTTGTATATTTTTTCTTGCAGTTAAGTTCAAAATGAAAAATGGGATTGAAACATTTACTCTTAACAAAGCTTCAGGTCAATTTTTTGGTAAACCTATATTTTATAATCAAAAGTATTTTGTATCGTAATTACTAGTATAGACTAAATTATGAGCTTTTAAAGTCTGTTTCAATTTTTTAAGGTTAATCAAAAGGAATGGGAAATATTGGCGTGTTTACACCAGAAAATCTGCTTTGAGTACAGAGAAACTGGTGCACATAGGAAAGTTTTAAGGCATGACAGAACCTGGAATAAGATGCATATTTATTTCAGTTTGAAGAAGATAGCTTAAAAAACCGAACACATAAGTTTTATTTAACACAGTTTGGATCACTTATATGTGGCCTACCAAAGTAGACTATTTACCAGATTGGTAATATTATACGTAACACGACGGGTGACACATGTGTAGCAGGATCTGCTCACCCTTCCGGAGCACCTTATATCACCCCCAATGTTTGGTGGGGTTCGTGTTGCTTAGTCTTTGGTTTAATTTTCTGTGTTGTGTCTTCTGTGCTATTATTTGTCTGTTTTTTTTTTTTAGCCATGGCGTTGTCAGTTTGTTTTCAATCTATGAGTTTGACTATTCCTCAAGTATCTTTTGTCCCTCTTTTAATTTATATTGCTTGCAGATGACTATTTTCCATTTAATTCAGTACTATTCATGAGGGGCGTTTTTTAAAACTAAGTCTACTAAGTCTACTTTGGCACCTTCTGCAGAGATGAATAAAAAGGAATAGCAAAATCCCGAAAAGTTTATAGTTTTCTGAAATGCATTTCAATTAATTATCTAGTCCCTGCCATGGCTTAAAACTTTTCAAGGTGCACATGTTTGTCTGCATACTTAATTTAGCTATTGTTCCTTTACAAACTGTTAGATTGGAATGTACCCATGATGCTTTGTATTGTTATTAAATATGTAGTTCAACTGTGTTTCTATCACTCGAAGCCAAACTTGATACATGGTGTCAGATGTGCCTGAAGACGATACAAATTATGGAAATATAGAAGAAATATAAACATTCCGTCATTTGGAATCAGGGAAGTACCCACGAAAGCAAAACACTGTCCCTAGAACATAGAAATAAGCAACAAATTCAAGTCCCGCTCAAAACCACGTGCGTTTACTGGGAACAATGGATAAGCTACGGACACCGGAGAAATTTTATGTTGAAGCTAGAAACCTCGCTGATGCGTGGAAAAGATGGAAAGAAGAAGTAGAACTGTACATTGATTTGACAATGGACTCAGAAGATGAGAAAGCAAAAGTTAAAATGTTCCTTTATATCGTAGGAAACCAAGGTAGAGAAGTTTATGAAACATTAACGTTTGAACATCCACCAAATGACAGAACATTTATACAGGTTCTCCAAGCATTTTAGAACCATTGCAACCCGAAGAAAAACGAAACTGTGGAAAGATATATGTTCAACATGAGAAACCAACGACCAGATGAAACCTTTGACAAATATATCACTGAATTGAAACTACTTGCATCTACATGCAATTACGGGGCAATTAATGATTCACTGGTACGTGATCGCGTTGTTTGTGGCATAAGCAACTCAAGTCTGAGGGAACGATTACTTCCGCACTAGACCTAACACTTGACAAAACTATGCAATTGGGAAGAGCTGCTGAGCTTACAAAAGAAAGAATTAAAACGCTAGAAAACCCTACAGCTGCCTCCAACACTGAAGTAAATTCAGTAAGACATATGACAAAACCAAATACAAAATTGAAACAGAAACAAGGCACTTATATCAAACATGAAAAGCAACAATATCGAAATAATAACAGCTGTAAGTATTGTGGAAGAAAACATGAACATTCTAGATCCAACTGTCCAGCGTATGGTCAAACGTGTAGAAAATGTAACAACCAATCATTTTGAATCGGTGTGCCAATCAGGAAAGATAACAAAAACGAGAAGACCACATCAAGTTCGAACTCTGTCAGATGATCATGCGTCAGAAGATTACGACAGTGATGAATTTTTTCAAATCAAACAGTTACCCTTTTACCGATCAACACTGTAGATGGTAAGAATAGCCGTCATGTATACGTAACAATGAATATTGTAGGTAACAAAATCATGCCAGTCAGATTTCAATTAGACAGTGGTACAACATGCAACATTATAAATAGCAATGCACTGAAAGAATTAGGAATTAAAGAATTAAATAAAACAAGTCAAGTCCTTAAGATGTACAATAACACTACAATAAAACCACTTGGTACTTGCCAGCTGAAACTAATTAATTCGAAGAATGATGCTAAATTCAAAGCAGAATTTATTGTTGTGAAAGATATAAAACACTCACTCCACTACTTGGTAACAAAACAGTTCAAGCTATGAACTTAATGACAATACACTATGAAAACATTTAAAGTGTACAAAAAGGAGCACCAATATCACCAGATGCATATACATGTAAGCCAATTGATAAAACAGATGTTCTGAAAGAATACGAAGATGTCTTTGAAGGAACAGGCTTACTTGAAGGAAAATATCATCTCGAGTTGGATGCAAATGTTCAACCAGTAGTACACCCACCAAGGAAGGTACCTGTTGCAATAAAGGACCAACTGCAAACTGAACTAAACAGACTTTGTGATATGAACATTATTACTCAAGTCACTAAACCAACGCCATGGGTTTCACGCTTAGTAACTGTGGTAAAGCCTAATAAGCTACGAGTTTGTATTAACCCGAAACACCTCAACCAACACATCAAATGAAGTCATTACCCACTACATACAATAGTTGATCTACTACCTGAGCTTTCGAATGCGAAAATTTTCAGCGTTGTCGATGCAAAGAATGGATTCTGGCACGTCCAGTTAGATGAAGAGTCTTCATACCTAACAACATTTAATACGCCATTTGGACGTTACCGTTGGTTAAGAATGCCTTTTGGTATTACATCAGCGCCAGAAGAATATCAGCGCAGACAAGATCAGGCAGTAGAAGGTATACCTGGAGTTAAAAGCATCATTGATGACATATTGATATATGGTGAAGGGAAAACAGTAGAAGAAGCTATTAAAGACCATGACAGAAAATTCCGATTGCTAATGGAAAGATGCAGGGAAAGGAATCTCAAATTAAATAAAGACAAACTCAAATTGAAGATGAAAGAAGTAAAATTTATTGGTCACATAATTACCAATAAAGGTCTGAAAATGGATCCAGAAAAAGTACACCCAGTACTAGAAATGCCTAAGCCAGCAGATGTTTCAGGAGTTCGGAGATTGGTAGGATTTGTAACATACTTGAGCAAATTTCTACCCAAGCTAAGCCATATTTGCGAACCACTCCGCAAATTGACACTCAAATTTTCAGAATTTTGCTGGTTAGAGAACCATGACAAAGCTATAACTGAGATAAAAACACTAGTAACCAGTGAACCTGTCTTGAAATACTATGATCCAAACATGGAGCTTACACTACAAAGCGACGCATCTGAAACAGGTCTTGGAGCAGCAATATTGCAGGAAAATCAACCGATAGCATATGCTATTCGTGCACTCACTGACACAGAAACGCGATATGCACAAATAGAGAAAGAACTTTTATCTGTAGTTTTTGGTTTACAAAAATTTCACCAATACACATATGACACAAATGTGTATGTTACATCAGATCACAAACCTTTAGAGTCAATTTTGAAGAAACCTCTACATTGTGCACCAAAGAGACTACAAAGAATGATGTTACAACTACAGAAATACAATATACAGCTAGTATACAAACCAGGAACATAGATGTATCTCGCTGATACACTAAGCAGAGCATATCTCAAGGATACGCACACTGAGTCAGAAAGTGAAGAAATAGAAGCAATAAACATGATAAAAGATCTTGCAATATCAGAAGAAAGGCTCAAAGAAATCGAACAACATACTGAAACTGACACACAACTACAAAAGCTCAAACACATTATACAATCAGGATGGCCAGACATAAAATCTGATGTGTCACATGATATACATACATACTTCGACATCCGAGATGAACTTACAGTTCAAAATGGACAATATTCAAAGGCGAAAGAGTAATAATACGAAAGACCTTAAGATCAGATATGATCCGCAGAATACACTCGTCTCACATTGGAGTTGAAGGATGCTTAAGAAGAGCATGCGAAAGTCTCTACTGGCCAGGCTTGAATTCAGAAGTGAAAGATTTCATTTTAAGATGTGAAACATGCCGCATGTATGAACGGAAGCAAAGGAAAGAACCACTAATTTCACATGAAGTCCCTCTAAGACCATGGGCAAAAGTCGGTATTGACTTAATGACATTTGAAACACGAAACTACCTGATAACTGTAGACTATTTCTAAAATTTCTGGAAATCGACCATCTAGAAAACACTATAGCAACAACAGTCATTCATAAATTACGAGCACAGTTTGCTAGATATGGCATACCAGACACTTGTTTTTCTGACAATGGACCTCAGTTTAACTGTGTTGAATTCAGGAATTTTGCAAAAGAATGGGATTTTAGCCATGAAACATCATCACCCTATTATCCACAAAGTAATGGGAAAGTAGAGCATGCTGTTCAAACTGCCAAATTGTTAATGAGAAAAGGAAAACATGCATAATCAGATCATTTTTTAGCCATACTAGACTTTCGAAATACACCAACTCAAGGATTCGAAACTAGTCCCGCTCAACGATTGATGAACAGAAGAACAAAAACACTAATACCCACAAAAGAAAGTTTGCTTAAACCGAAAATAGAAGGACAATATGTACAAAAGGAAATTCAATACTCTAAAGAAAGACAAGCTCATTATTACAATCAAGGAGCAAAGGAATTGTCATCTTTAAAAGAAGAAGACGTTGTGAGAGTGGAACCGGCAAACAAATATCAAAAGACTTGGGAGAAAGGAACAGTTAATCAGAAAGTAAACGAAAGATCATATGAAATCAACATTAAAGGAAAAACATTCAGGAGAAATAGGAGACAATTATCTAAAACGAACGAGAATAACAAAATAGGTGAAAATTCAAATGAATTCGAGGATGATGAAAACTTTGATCATGTAGAACAAGAAGAAAATTGCAATAATAACACTATTCCGCATCAAAGTCCGCAACAAAACACATTGGATAATAACACAACTTTAAGGACAAGATCAGGAAGACAAATCAAAAGACCATCAAAATTCAATGATTTTGTTAATTAGTCAACAGAACACTTGTGTTTCCGTGGGGCAGAATAATCCCGGTGTGTTTCTCTCAGAGAATCATTTAGATTCTGTCTAGTGTACACAATTAGTTAAGTTTTATTAAATGTTATCCTTGAAAGGTGTGCCAATATTTACATGAACAGTATTACGAACTTTAGTTAAAATCCTTAATGAGAACAGTATTACGAACTTTAGCCGAAATAGTATTAAAAAAAAACTTTAGCAGACTTTAAAATATTGCAGTAACTTTTCAATAGAAATTAATACTATCATTTACATTGAATGTTTGTTTTTATTATGCAAGTTATGCATTTTTAATTTTCTAGTCAAAGTTCATTATTTCTAGTCAAGTGAAAATTAAGAGTTCATTTTTGTTATTTAAAGAAGAAAGGATGTAACAATACTCCAATCTAAGTGACGCTTCCGGGTCTGCATACTTAATTTAGCTATTGTTTATTTACAAACTGTTAGATTGGAATGTACCCATGGTGCTTTGTATTGTTATTAAATATGTAGTTCAACTGTGTTTTTATCACTCAAAGCCAAACTTGATACTCATATTACAAGGCCGTAACTACCCTTGAGGCAAGTGAGGCAATTGCCTCACTAAAATTTCGACACTGATTATTTTTTTTATACCTATACTACTAGTATATAAATATAAGGTAGAGAAGGAATAATTCTAATAAACTAGTTTTTTTGTGAACAGAGTCTGAGCATTGCATATAACTTCATTAGTACAATCCAAAAACGATAAGTAGACTGACAAATCAAGTACTGGTCTTCGGAAGGGGGAAGTCCTGTCTGCTTATTCATTTCTCCGTTTCACCAACTTTTGACAAATCAAGTACTGGGCATCGCAAGGGGGCAGTCCTGTCTGCGTATTCATTTCACGAACTTTAATCTTTCTCTTTACAGATAAATAAAATATAATTAATATGAAACATGCATGGATTAGTTTTTATCCATGTTTCTTTAACCTTAAAACTTGAAAGACTATCCCATATTCCAATTTGATATTATTGAGGAATGGTAGAACCTTTAACACAGGATTTTGTATTTACTTATTCGGGATTACGGAATTTCGTTTCTTTATATTCTGGGTTTCTGAATCGGACACCCCCAACCCCTATAAACCCTAAATTTATAGATTCTGGAACTAAAATACCACCAACTATTTCCAGAAATAATTGGAAATTACGGACCTACATGTAAACGTCAAAAACTCCATTCCAATTTCCCCTGTACCCATATCAGATATACCTACTCTATAGATAGAATCATATACCTGTATCTTATCTCATTCTATCCCTAGTTTCTCTACTCTTTGTTAGCATAAAAGCGAGTTTAATATTTTGTAACTGCGACTGTATGATGGTGCTTACAGGAAAGCTTAATTCCCTTTTCAAACAAAACTGTTACTACCAATGCTGCTACCGAATTTCTGATGGAGAAGGAATTGGAAGAAGACATTGATCATTGTGTTGATGATAATGTGCTACCTTTAGAAACACAGACTGCCCTGAAACGACTGAAAACTGGGAAAAGAGCATGCATGAGTGGCGAGAGATTGTGCGGTCTTGCCATGCTCCATGTTCATCGCGATAAGGATATCAGCAGACCAAATTATGATTCTGAAACGATTTGACTGAACCGGCAATAGAAAAATTTGGCAAACTCTACTGAATCGATGTTTGTTCTATGTTCTGGCAGCAGACTCAAATCAGTGATATTTGGATGATTATCTTACATATAAATTTAAATAAAGTTGTTAAAAATTTGGTGTTAGTAAAAGTCTTAAAATATGAAAAATTTATATAAAAAGTGTCCAAATTCAAAACATTATCAAACTCTCTAAAAATGCCTAGAGTGCAGGATTTTGCACCATTCATTTCATACTCTCAATTCGGCTCAATTATTTTGCCTCACTAAAATTAGTTGCCTAGTTACGGCCTTGTATTAGCCAATAGCTTTTTATGAACCTTGTAACATTGATTCTTTTCAGAGACATTACTTTCAATCTGTAAATTTAACCCTTCCGTGTTTTCCGCATTTTAGACCTACCCGGATAAACGTAAGCGTGTATTAAAAGATTTCGCAGAATCGAAAGTGAAAGCTGGAATTTGTTATTCTTGGAAGAACTGTATGCACTGATTTTCTGATGTGCGCGACATACAGGATGTCATAAGATTATTAGGACAAGAAATTAAAGTATGTATAATAAATAATTAACACTTGACTTACAAAATATTTTTCATTGCTAAATCATAACGCGTTCATAAACAGTTCTCAGTTATAACAAGGAAGAATATTATATGTTAGTTATACGAACTTTGGTATCAAGTACAACTGATGGCATGTTGATTTGATTGAAACAATAAAACAAGAAAATTTAAACGAAAGTTGATACTTAATGACCAATTGGCATTTCCTTGGTGAAAAATTGCAAATGGTTTAGATAAGGAACAACTATTTATAACTTCAAAGGGGAGGGGAGGTTATGTTTTTTTTCCAATGTTTGTTTCTGACTAAGAAAAATATCATAACCCACCCCTCCCCCTTGGAATTAAATGGTTGCTCCCTGTCTAATACGAAATCACTTCTCTCAGTCCACACTATCATCTGTTCACTTATGGCAAAATATGGCTATAGATTTCAATTTTATCATGAAATATATATCGTTTAATATACTAGTAAATATAATTTGATTCTTAAATGGAACTTTTCAAAACTCTAAATGCATGGTAAAACGTATCCCACTATAACCAGGGAAAAGTGTGAAATGTCCTATAGTTAAAGGCAACAGTAGTATACCTCTATTCAAAAGTCACATGTCGATTGAAAGAAAACAAATCCGTGCGAGGAAAACACATCAACTACATGTATAAGAGGAAATCAACGAAACAACGAAAACACTATTGTGCAACAAGAAACAAACGACAATGCAACATATATAGACACAAACTATAAGTTTAACTTCTAAAATATTCCTGACTTAGTACAGGATCTTTTAATAAAAAATGGTGGATCGAACCTGGATTTGTGGCCAGCCAAAACTTGCCAAAAATTGGATATAAATCGAGATTAGGTTTGTCATAATGTTATATTTATATATTTTATAATATCTACAAGAACATAAATATAGAATTGTGTTACAAATCTAATCTTGAATTCCATCTTAATTTTATCTTATTTTTGGAATTTTATTTTAGAAATTCAAATGTGTACGTTGATGGCTTTGGCTTAGTCGGCTTTAAATTTTTTTGTGCCGGTTTAGGTTGTTTTATGTAATGTATCCTTTTTTATTCTGTAGTAAGTCATCACTTCTGTTTTATCATGTATATCTATTATATAGTCATTTTATAAAAATTGACTGTTTGCAAAAGTATGAATTATTCTAAATAATAAGGATGTTCTTATCCCAGGCAGACTACACTGGCCGTATTAGGCACAATTTTTTGGAACTTTTGTACTTGTTTAGGCTTTCTTACCTTTTCCATCTGAGAGTCAGTGGTTAGTGTGTGTACAAAACGCGCGTCCGGCGTATTAAATTTTAAACCGGGTATGTTGTCATTTTAATGTTATATTTAACATTGCCATAAAAGCGGGAGGTTTGGCATGCCACTAAACCAGATTCAACCCACCATTCTGTTCTTAAAATGTCCTGTAGCAAGTCAGAAAAATTGCCATTGTTATATTATTGTTCGTTTTTGTGTGTGTTACATTTTCATGTTGTGTTTCTGTTGTGTCGTAGTTCTCCTCTTATATTTGATGTGTTTCCCTCAGTTTTAGTTTGTAAACCAGATATGTTTTTTTTCTCAATCGATTTATGAATTTCAAACAGCGGTATACTACTGTTGCCTTCATTTAGAAATTGTGTAAAAAAAACTTTACTTTCTAACTATGTCGACCTTTATTCCAAATCGTACTGTGTAAAACAAATAAATCCTGTTTGCACAGTTGCTTTAAACCAAAATCATACAAATGAACTGGTGATTAATTATCTTTACTTTGACATACAAATAGAACATTAAAAATATAATCACAACTTGAAACGATTCGACACAAAACAAAAACCGATCAGAACTACAAATAAAACATCAGAACTATATACATGAACGCTCGATGAACAAATACCGAGACAAGTCTAATATCAATGCGCTTTTACAATCAGCAAAACAGTCATCACGGTCATATTTGGAAATAACTGAACTAGATTAAAGTGATTTTTACTTAATCAGTCTGAATTGGTCTGAATTTTACATATTTTTACTCGACCCTAATTTTAACCGTACGTGACTGTACTGATTTGAACTTGATCCTTTATTACCTTTGAAAATATTCTGAACTATAACTGAACCATTCTAAATCAGTCAACCCATAGTCGACCTGTGCTCGAAAATACTAGATCAGGCCTCACGGTCATAAAACTTTCGAGCATGTTTTTTTGTACTCAGACTCAAAAATCAACCAATCAAATTGCTGGATTTCTTGTTTCGAGCATGATTTTTGTGCTCCGAGCACTGAGCAAAGTTTTATGCCTTCAAGTCCAGTTCTCAATCTATTTGTTTTTCAGTATGAACCATATTCGACCAAAGGTCTGAACAGAAGTCGACCAGTCTGAAACATACTTGACCAAATAACCTCTACTTTGAATAATTTCCACTTTTAAGAAAACTTTTTTTTAACTGACATAACAACATCCCGATAAAGTAAAGATATATAGAAACAGATTTTACATCTTGATCTGATAATCAGTTCATCAAATCGAGATAGTAGAACTATCTATATTGCTTGTATAGGCATGTCTAATTCTACTTGTTTCGTAATAAGAAGTTTGTCCATCTGAGAAGTAGCAGCAGGTGGTTCTTATAGTACTTATCAGTGTTTCTTCATTTTCCATTATTTATCTAAGAATGATATTTAGTTTTAGTGGCAATAGAAAAGAACACATTTTAAAATATACTAGAAGACATCCACAACATTGCGGGTCTGTGACTTAATTAAAGTAATAACGTCTTATTGTCAACCTGGATTTTTAGTATTCGTATAGTAATTTGATCAAGTCATGCTGATTCTTAATGTGCATAGTTTTCTCTGCTTTCAAAATCTTCCTTTTTGAATCCGTCCATGTGTTCTTACTACATCCGGTAACTACTTATTTATAGATTTGTTTGGTCGATGAATGAATTTAGTAGTATCAATCCTTGTATTATGACGAAGTTCAGATGTTATTACTTAATTCTTATATAGACAGTGATTCATTTACAGTTCCTAAGAGTAATGGCCATTTGTAACTTGGAAAATAGCAAAAATTGAATGGGGGCATGTGTGTCCTCGGACACCTTCTTCTTTTATTTCCCCCTTTTTCTTTGCAAATCAGCAATAAAACATAAAAATATAAAGTTCTAATTTGCAAACTGGTGCTGTTTTCACCAGATGAGCGATACAGGCACATGCGTGTCACTTATTAAGAAGTATTTTGACCATCTGAACCACTGATCCAATATAAACCTTTCTATACTACTAAATTACGAGGTCAAATTTGTTAGCCGGTATGCCGTAAAAACGACGAAATAAAGAATTCACTTTTATATTGGACACTGGTGTTGTTTTAAAATTGCACCATTCAGGTGCTTTTTGTCTTCCTCAAAAGAAATATCACCAATAACTAACAAATTCGGCGTCGAATCCGATACCGATAGTAAATGTCACATGTAGTTTCTGGTTGTTGCTATCTGTTACCTCTTATAAAGCACTCCTCTATTAAAAAAAACCTGGAATTATTATAGCAGTTGTTCTACTAATGAAAATAAAATAAACTCAAATGAACAAATAAAATTGAATTATATTGAATTGCTAAAGCTCCAGTAAAAAAGGTGACGTAAGATTAAGTTATAAATAGTTTCGTCTTTTTGTAAATAATATATTTCATCTAATGTTTTAGTTCTTTTGATCATAGCTATTAATGTGACGTTGAGAAATAATTTAAATAAACAGTCATCTTTTAAAAGAATAAAAATGTTTGTAATTTGCCGTTGGAAAATAACCCTAAAGTCTTTCTATTGTCCACTTAATAATTCTGTAAAGTAAGTAAAGACTTTGATAATCCTTTAATTGCTTTTACACAACTTAATAAAATATATGTTAATTATATAAATCTATAACATAAAAAAAAAATTTACCAATAAAAAGTAACTTTAGAAAATTCAAAGTTGACGCTAAAATTTCATAGGTGAATAAAATAGTTCCAATCAGGACGTGAGAAATACAGGACGGATTTTAAAAAGAAAGATTTAAAAAGCAGAGAAAACTATGCACCTTCAAATACATAGAATAAGCATGATCTCATCAGGTGACAATACGAATACTAGTATTAAAAATCCAATCCTTAATGAGGCATCTTAATAGTTATCAAAGGTACCAGGCTAATTCAATACGCCAGAAGCAACACTCAGATAAAAAAAAGCTGAGGGCCCAAAATTTTAAAAAGATCTAAGGTAATCTATGCCTGTGATAAGAAAATGAATTCAGTTACGGTCCCGCGTTAATGCAGATGTGTTCTACTGGTCTGAATAAATATATTTGATTTATACAACAATTCATGTGTTGATATGATATTCAGGATCGTAAAATTTGCATTCGATAACGGAGTTGTACCAGAAACTTGGAACCAAATCTTAATCAATCCGATTTTAAAACCAGATAAAGACAACCGTGATCCTCTGGGATATAGAGGAATAGCTCTTATGTCAATTCCTTGTAAAATATATGCTGACATTCTAAATGTACGATTGTCATCTTGGTTAGAAGACAACAACATTCTTGCTGACGAGCAAAACGGTTTCAGGAAGGATCGTGGCTGTATGGAACATCTTTACGCTTTAACAACTCTTATAACTAATAGGAAAATTGAACGTAAGTCGACTTTTGCGTGCTTCATCGACGCAAAAAAGGCCTTTGACACCGTGAACAGAGAAATGTTGTGGTATAAACTGATGGCACTTGGTATAAATGGAAAGTTCTTGAAAGGGTTACAGTCATTGTACGTAGATGTTCGTTACGCAGTAAAAATCAATGGGTACATGACAGATATGTTTAACGTTAATTTGGGTGTGAAACAATGATGTAAATTATCTCCGACTTTGTTCTCAGTTTATGTAAACGATCTGGTAGATGAAATCAACTCTTTGAATTTGGGTATACCAATTAATGCAGATAGTATGATTTCGATATTATTATACGCAGATGACATTGTTCTATTGGCGCCCAACGAAGAATCACTTCAGCAAATGTTAAATATTGTTCATATATGGTGTTTGAAATGGAGATTATGTATAAATTTTGACAAAACTGGTGTAGTGCATTTCAGAAGTGGATCCTCACCTCGATCTAACTTTGATTTTTCGTGTGGAAATACCGTTGTAAAGTACGACAGCAAATATAGATATCTTGGAATGTGGATAGATGAACACCTAGACTGGAAGTTTACGGTTAGAGAAGTAAGAAAATCGGCCAGTCGAGCTTTGTCGGCACTGTATACCAAATTTATAGCCTGTGGTGGAATGGACTTTGATATATATGAAAAATTATATGAAAACCTTGTTCAACCTGTATTGTTGTATGGATCAAGTATCTGGGGTATATCGGAACATAAGCAACTAGAAACTGTGCAAAATAGGGCATGTAGATACTTTTTAGGGGCCTTTAAAAACTCCACCAATCTAGCCGTTCGTGGAGATATGGGATGGACAACAGTTAAAACAAAACAGAACATTGAAGTTATGAGATTATTTTTCAAACTTTCTAATTTAGAGGATGATAGAATAGTTCGGACTATCCATGAAACTAGTAAGACAAAACAACGATCTTGGCATTCACGTGTATTAGCTTTACTGAGAAAATCTGAATTGAACTTTTTAATCAATCTCAACATAACAACCAAACAAAAGCTACGAATGGCTCAAGACAAATAAACAGCTATAGATCAAGAGAAATGGTTAATCGATGTTTTTGACGATAAAAATTCTGTAAATGGAAACAAGCTTAGAACATTCAGAAGGTTTAAAAACAATTGCAAAACAAGTCTATTTGTTAAAACAATCAACTTTCGTGACCATCGACGCATTTTATCAAACTTTCGATGTGGATCGCTGCCGCTTGCGGTTGAGACCGGACGTTACACCAAGCCGACCACTCCATTATGTGATAGACTTTGTCTTTTCTGCAATAACAATTTTATAGAGACAGAACAACAATTTTTTAATAGACTGTAATTTTTATTCAGATATAAGAGAAGAACTTTTTAATTATATTAATGCTTTGAATAACACTTTTAATGCTTTTAACTCTGATGAAAAATTTGATTTTATTATGAACTGTGATCATGCTCAGGTTTTATTAGCCAAGACATTACATCTTATGTTTAAACGTAGGAAAATTAATTTGTAAATTTTTAATCATTATTGATTGTATAAATGAACTTAAAAGAGTTTTCTTAGAATTTTTAGTATCATGAAAAGTTTTATTATTTAAATATTTCTTTTACATTATAGTATATATTTTTTAGTTTGAAAAGGATGAAAGTGTCTCATATGTCTTAAAGGCAGGGATCTAATATGGTTTTAAAGATTTTTATATTGTATATGATGATGTATATTGGATCGTGACACTATAATAATAAACTATTTACTTACTCTATTAGTTTTCTTGTAAGAAAATATTCTTTAACTATTTGTCAATTACACTCTCTCTCTGTACCAATTGTTAAATAATCAACACGTGGTTGCCAATTATCTCAAAAGTTGATTGGCTGAGTAAAAATATCGCAACTTTTATCAGATCTCAGGAATCAAAATTTGGTATCATGTGTTAAAGACATTGATAAAAACTTTTATACACTGAACATATAAATATAATATTTCATTAAATACAATGTTCTTGATTAAAACTAGTGTTTTATTGATTTTTGCTTCCATTTGATCCAGAGGTATAATAGACGAAATGTTTGCACATCAATTTTATAAGTGTGTGATTATAGAAATTATGAATGTGCACATAATGGCAATCTAAGGGATTTTGGTTTATCAAAGCTGAATGTTTTGTTGATAATCATAAGAGAAACAGATTTCTTACATAGAGACTCGTTGATACTCAGATTTATCAAATCTCGATAGTTTATTCTCGATTGAACAAAACAGGTAATCCACTAGTAATAACTCCAAAAACTTATATTATCAAGTGATGACAGAATTTTAAAAGGAAATATCTTTCCAATGCAATTGCTACTGCAAAATTAAAAAAAAAAAAAAAAAAACATATTCACCAAACTTATCTATTTAACATTATTTAGAGTCCGTACTCAGAATAATATATCAAATAATGTTGCTTGTGTTATTGAGTGTTTTATTTTGTAGGCATAATGTCAGTTTCTACCACAATGAAATGCATAAATGGTCATGATGTTAAAAAACTAGATAAATGTTGTAGAAAATGTGGGGTACAAATTGAACAACAAATGATAAAATGTCCTAGTTGTGAAGAATTTTTAAACAAAGATCTGACGCTGAGTTGTACAAAATGTGAGACGAAGATAGTTATATGCAACGGGAAAGATGGCAAAATTTGTGAGACTTCTTTAATAGCACTGGAGCAAGATTTCTGTCACATATGTGGTAGTGCAGTTGCTGATGGTAAAAACAAATTTAAGTTAATGTGCAAACTTGGCATTCAAATTACATATGTTATACATGTACTACGGTTTGCAAACTATGCATTTGATTTTTGTAGAAATATTCAACTTTCAGGTTTATGATTTAATTTTTTTATATTATTTCTATGATCTAGAAAACTTTTATAGATAATCTGATAGCTCAAAATGTTGAGATCTACCTTTTTCCATTTTTAGCGCACATCACAGTATACATGATAAGCAAGACAAAATGTTTGAGTAATGTTAATAGCTGTAATCAGCAGTCGACTACCTATTAGAGTTATTACTCTGATTATGAGTTTTAGTTTGTTTTTTGCCCATTTAAAATTTGAAAATAATAAAAAAAAAAATGATCAACAAATAAGTCATGTGGTCGAATCATGATTCGACTCATTTTTAGAGTTCTTTTAATGACACTTTTAATGGAGAGGGCTTACAAAGGCTATGCCTGTTGCCCAATCTAATTCAATTTTTTGAATAAAATATTATTTAAACTAAACACTTTTAATAGATTTTTGTGTTTTTGTCTATCAACTTGAAAGCATTTAAATTGGCAATAAACCCATAGATAATTGGATAAACATACCATCTAATGTGAGTGTAATTTTGACTAACAAAAACATTATTCCATGTGTGTATCAGTAAAAAAACAATTATCAGGAAGCTGATATCTATTTATTATGAAGAAAAAAAACTTTGTTTAAAATATTCTATGAAAGTTTGACCACAGTTATTTATGTTGAAATTGTTAAACACCAGACTGTGTATGATCATTGTCACATTTATTAGTCATTGACTTGTCTTATGTTGGCCGGGTGCCGCATGTGGAGCAGGATCTGTTTACCCTTCCGGAGCACCTGAGATCACCCCTAGTTTTTTGGTTGGGTTCGTGTTGTTTATTCTTTAGTTTTCTATGTTGTATCGTGTGTGCTGTTGTTTGTTTCTCTTTTTCATTTTTAGCCATGGCGTTGTCAGTTTGTTTTAGATTTACGAGTTTGACTGTCCCTTTGGTATCTTTCGTCCCTCTTTGACTATTCAAAAAAAAAATCAGGCGTTATCATTTAACTTATTTAGAAAAATATTGAAAAAATGGAACAAAAATCTAAACTAATTACTATCTAGAATCCAGATTGTATCTCTTGACTATGACAAAGCTTCTGTTTATTTTTTTCTAAAGTTTTTTTTATGTACTATTGATTTTGCATTATCTACCATAATCATGTTGTTAACTTGTTGATTATTGTAAAAACTTACAAAAATCTACGAAAAGGTGTGGAAAGTTGACATTGAAGTGAAATAATTCGTTATGGGGTCAATTGACCATTTTGATCATGTTGACTTATTTGTAACCCTTACTTTGCTGAACAATTTTGCTGTTAACAGTTTATCTCTATCTATTATATCTATCTATCGGGGTCATCGGATATTTTTAAGCTAAATGCCGTAAGGATGATTTAAGCCAAGTTTAGTTTCATTTGTCCCAGTAGTTTCAGAGGAATGTTTCTTAAAGTTAACGGAAGACCATGGACGCAAAGTAATGAGAAAAGCTCACTTGATCTTTTGGGCCAGGTGAGCTAAAAAAAACCCAGGTTAAAGCAAAAAAGTTTAATTCTAGAATTTTTTGGCTCCTCGGAGGTGTATATCCTTACGATTCTTTCACATTTATCATGGAACAACTTAAACAACTCATCTGTAAATATTTTACTCTCTCATTGACCATTTCTAACAAGTATGTTAAATGTATTCTAACATCAAAGTATGTTTTAGAAGGATCATATTTTAAAATTACTCTCTGATCTTCTCATCGGCAATACCCTAATTACTTGTATTTACCAAGTGCATCGGGGTTTACATGTAATTCCTAGTCGCCCCCATTTACTGTAACATATACATTACTAATACAAATGTATTCAAATTGAGTTGAAGTCATGCATAGTTGCAAGGCTAGTGATACTTACTTATTTGAGTCTCTACTTCTGTTAAGGATTTACATCCAGTGTGCTATAGATGACAGATATTTAATATCCCATCTTTACCATTTGATGATCAAAAGCACACTTTTGTATTTACCAAAAGAGCTGTGATATTGGTGATTAATATGAATTTAAGAAGACTTTAATATAATCTAAATACTTGTAGAACTGGACGGTATTTATCAAAACGTACAGGCTACGTTAAGAAAAGAGCCCCTGAAAATAATGGTCAAGAAGACGGTTCAGGTGAAAATGATAATCAAAGTACTGATGGTACTAAACGGAATAAGGAAATGGTTACTAGCCGAAACCAACAAGATCCAAGGTAAGAAGTGGTTAAATAAGAAACAATAGTTCTTGACCAGTAGAACTTACGTTTTTATAAAATATGGAGATTTAATATGACACATCTATCCGGAAGTGTCCAAATGAACCGGTTTCAAAGGCAAAAGGTCACTGTCAATAAGAAAAAAAACAATACTGTATGGACCGCTACAAGGCATCTTAATGACAAAGTGGGGAACTGTTCATATAAAAAACCAACTTCACGAATAATCAATAAAATCAAATACTTTATTGCCATATAAATAAAAAACAAAACATGATCTGTGACAAACATAACAAATATACAAAATTAAACAATACAATATTGAAATAGCAGTTCAAATAATTGTTTTGGGTCTCCCGTCCTCAGTTCTAATGACTGTCTTATAAAGGAAACTGACATTTGTCGTCTTAAAAAATAAATGTTGGAATTGATTTTTGGTTAATGTCCTAAACCATTTAAGAATTAAGGGGCCAAAAATCAAGGATGTTCTTGTTTGACATAACATAACATAATAATAAATCTTTGAACCACAAGGTTCAACATCATAAATAGAAGGTTCGGATTGACTTTAGGGGTTATCGTCTAAACTGTGTTGAAATAGGAGCCAAATAGTTATCAAAAGTACCAGGATTATAATTTTATACGCCAGACACGCGTTTCGTCTACATAAGACTCATCAGTGACGCTCAGATCAAAATAGTTTAAAAGCCAAACAAATACAAAGTTGAAGAGCATTGAGGACCCAAAATTCCCTAAAGTTGTGCCAAATACGGCTAAGGTAATCTACTCCTGGGGTAAGAAAATCCTTAGTTTTTCGAAAAATTCAAAAGTTTTGTAAACAGAAAATTTATAAAAATGACCATATAATTGATATTCATGTCAACACCGAAGTGCTGACTACTGGGCTGGTGATACCCTCGGGGATGAAACTATACTCTTCTATCACTTTGTAAACATTGCTTATTTCGTTCCCGACCAATCTCAATGGGGTTTATTCAACGTCTGGAATTCTTTTTTATATGCTGAATCCTCATCCAACAATGTCTCATGAATTTAGATTTTGGGGACATCGCGGCCCAAAGGATCCAAAATTAAACTTAATTTCTTTTTGACAAACATTGAATTATTGGGTTTCAAATTGTTCTACATTTCAGGTCCAAAGGGTCCAAATTGAAATGTATTAGATTTATACAAAAAAAGTATTCTTGGGGTTCTTTGAAATTGCGAAAAAAATTGAGAAAGGAAATGGGGAATGTGTCAAAGCGACAACAATCCATAGAGCAGGCAACAGCCGAAGGCCACCAATACATCTTTAATGTAGCGAGATGCTCCCGCACCCGGAGGCGTCCTTCAGCTGGCCCGTTAAAAAATATGTGTACTAGTACAGTGATAATGGACGTCATACTTAACTCCGAATTATACACAAGAAACTAAAATTAAGAATCACACAAGACTAACAAAGGCCAGAGGCTCCTGACTTGGGACAGGCGCAAAATTGCGGCGGGGTTAAACATGTTTATGAGATGTCAACCCTCCCCCTATACCTCTAGTCAATGTAGAAAAGTAAACGCATAACAATACGAAAATTAAAATTCAGTTCAAGAGAAGTCCGAGTCCGATGTTAAAATTTAGTAAATGTTTTGACTAGTTTGTGATATCGAAAACCCTTGTGTATTATTTTTCTGTAATACATAAATTTATCTCGCTAACATCTAATACGTAACGGTTGTTACATACACGAGCGAATCGTACAAGTTTAGATATATAAACACCATAAGATGGTGACAAGGAAACGTCACCATCTAAAATGGATAATTAACGATAGGAAATGAAGAATCATCTCTTTTATCATAAATTTTGGTATTAAGCTTCCCGTTAATGATATAGATATAAATCGAGGAAAGGACAGTGGTCATTGTTAGTATTAGCTTTATCTAAAGTAAGTTCAACAGGATAAATCTCTTTAGTATACATATTGAAGTCGTCATTATTGAGAGCCAATATATCATCCAAATATCTAAAAGTATTGTTAAATTTTGTATCAATTGTTGTTTAGATGGGTCTTTGCTAATTTTAGTCATAAATTGTAACTCATAACAATACAAAAACATGTCCGCAATAAGTGGTGCACAGTTAGTCCCCAATGATATTCCAATAACTTGATGATATACGGAATATCCAGAGCGAACAAAAATGTTATCAAGTAAAAATTCAAGCGCATATATAGTATCAAAGAATACTTGTTTTAGCCTTTTCTTCCTAAAGGGTTAGCATAATGACCTCTAAAATTTGAATAGTTGGGGTTCTGTAGTGCGCTGAGTGAAACCGTGAACATGTATTTATATACATTTCTGATTTGGGGTCAGGTTTTCAAATTTGTAGACATTAAAATTAAACTTTGTTTGATTTTAAAACAATTTGAATTCTTAAGGTTCTTTGATATGTTTAATCAAACCATGTATTTGAATTTTTGGTTGTGGGCTCAGTTTATGAGTTGGTGAAATTGGGGTCTAAATATAAACTTTGCTTGATTTCAACAAAAACTGAATATATTGAGTTATTAGGTATGTTAAATCTAACAGTGTATCTAGATTTTTATTATCAAAAAAATATTTTTGCAGTAAGTCTGAAGGAGTTCTTGAAGCAAGAGGATTGGCTGTTATCTGCATTCATACAACTTTTAAAGGACATACTCATAAATTGTCAGAAAGACAAAGTGGTGATTACGATGAAAAATTGATGAAGGACGTATGGGAATTGTATGATGACTGCAATGTTCTTACATTTAGAAATAAAAAAACTAAATTTTATGAGAAGGAATTAGTACAAAAAAGTAAGTATCTTTCTTTGTGTCATACTTTTCAATTGATATGTTTCCAAATAGTTTGTCGCTTATTTCCTGTGTATTATAAAAACTAATCCCTTAAGTAAAATACCTTTAGCAGTCAAACTATATGGATTATTTTCGGTTTTAACATTGTGTTTTAATTTTCATAATCTTAATGTACAGGTTCAAGGTATATTCTTTGATACACAATGAATAGGCTGAAATTCAAACTACAAATAACCTGAATGAGTAGCAACATAATAAAATAGGAAATAATATATCATAAAATTGAGATATACATTTATCATGTTTATGAAGAACCTTCTGACTTGTTATCTCAGACACAATGTCAGAGACTGCCAAAGAGATCACAACACTGCATAATTAAGAATGAAGTGACTTATCCCAAACATCAAAATATGAAATAGAGATACTCCAACACAAAATAAGAGATCAATGTTACATGTATGGATGAGACATGATATGATCACTTTTTAGTCAACAGAAGTCACAAAAAATGTAAAGCTTATCGAAAAATATGATTATTCTATTGCTTGATGAACCAGATGATCTAAGGTTAAGTCAAGTTTATGTGTGGTTCCAGGAACCCAGCTGACCCAATTTAAAAGCCGCCGTCCCTGATCTTATTGTTTCATTTCTAAAAAAATGATTTTCAAATGGTCAAATTTTGAGGAATGTGATTTTAAATATTTAAATTAACAGTCTTTAGTCATATGAATTTCTATACACTATGGCTAAAATGCAACAAATTTATAATAAAATGCAACAGAATTAACTGAAATCGTAACACATCTCTTTATTTTACAACCAAACACATGGAAAATGGCGAACTTTCGGTTTTGGTTTAACTATGGTTTAATAAATAATTGGAAACTGATGTATTTGACTATATACTTCAGTATGCATTTTGCTAAATTGTTTCTCTCTGTCTGTTATATGTCCTTTCTCCCTGACCTTAATAGTTCAATGACTGTTTAAAAAAAAAGTATTGTAGTTAAACGACCAAACAATTGCGGTAGTATTATTTATGGTGTCATCTGCGTCTGAAGATATTTTTGTTTGCAGACAATTTCTTGAATTAAAGTTCATGGATCTCTATGAAAGTTAAGCACAAGGTTTTTTACCACTACATGATTGTTAGCATTATTTTTGCGGTTTTGTTATTTAGGCCCAAAAAAGGTCCAATTCACTGGTTCTTGAAAAATAATGATAAGTTAAAGATCAAGTTCGAATTTTGTAATGATCTGACAATTTTTTGCAGTTTTTAGTCTTTGAACTTAAAAAAATCACTCGAGTTATCATTTTTCTTCACTTTTCGTCGTCATGCTTGAAGATGTTGATTTGATAATTTGTATATAGTTATCATGACAATTTTCAGATTTTTATCTTCTAACGATTTTGTGCAGAGTTATGGTCCTTGAAATTGGAATTCCCTCAAATAGTAAACTTTCACATTTTTTTAAAGTCATGCTTGAAGATATTAATTTGATTATTGAATATTTTTATCATGACAAGTTTCATATCAAGTTTGAATTTATATTTTGTGCAGTTAGGGTCATTGGACTAACAACATTGACTCATAAACTTTCCACAATCAATTAAGCATCGTGCCTCTGTGCCCTATAGGTACCATGTATTAGTCGCATAGTCGCATAGTCGCATTTGTCATCCTTGCTTATGATTATTCAGTTTGGTTTTTTTTGGGAGAAAAACGAAAATAAGGGCGTCCGGAATTGTTTCCGTCATCGGACGGACTTTTAAGTCAGAGACAAGAATTCCGTTAAGCACTAAATTACAAAAACATGTAATTTTCATGATGCCATACGTACTTATGGGCAGGACAATTATTTCGAATTTTTCTGTATACTTTGATCATACATGCATACGTATACTATACTTATATGGTCATGCATACGTTTACTATAAATAAAATGTATGTGATACTTACTATCATTTATCAATTCCAAGATTACTATCCACTGCGTTCACTGATATATTATATAAAGAATCTCTATATGAAAAAGCAGTGCCAGTCGTGGATAGTAGACTTGGAATTGATAGTAGATAGCACTTACACTTTATCTATATAGGTACAGAAACACGCAAATATATTTAAAATTAACAGAAAAAAATAAAAAAATAACGGCTTTGGAAAAAGGGGAAGGGCTTAAAAATAATTGTCTTGTCTACATGAACCTATGACTTTTGATGATTTTTTTCTAAAATCCTTCAATCATATAATCTTTTACAAAATATTCATCCTCATAAGGTTACATTCTTTCAGCAACGCTCTAAATGCCTGCAATTTCGCGGGTGTGGTCTAGTAGTAATGATTATAAGACAGAAATTTTAATAGTATAACAAAGTCGGACAATAATAACAAATAAACATAATACACAACCACAAACAATAATAGAACTTCATATCACATTTCACAAAAGTGGTATATGTTATATCAAATATTTTTATTGAAAACCAAATTCAGATCACTAAAGCACAATTGCAAAAATTGTCATAGTGAAAAATAGATACAGCATCAAGTCTAATTTTTTAAGAAAAAATTATGTATAAATATAGTTTGAAGTTTAATGTTCATTAAAAGATATTTTGAAAAATATAGGTACGATTTATAGATTTTTTGAAAGACATTGTATTAATTATGAATTATAATTTGGAATTTTTTTTTTTTTATTAATTAAAATGTTTTTATTAGAAATTTGTTGTAGGTTATTTATTCTGTATAGATTAATTTTCAGAATACTATGCATATATTTAAAATGAAGGGAACCTCTTTAAAGGCTTAGCATATATTATCAATTGAATATACACCAATTAAAAATGCTTGGTGTACTTGGATATGCCGAATCTAACTGTATATTTACATTTTGGATATAAGACCATTTCAGATAAAAGTCTAATTTCAAATTGATCAGGTTTTTTTTACCTCATTCATTCTGTATCAGAATCCTACGGAGTATCAATCACCATCCAAATTCATAGCTCTGTGTATCAAGCTTAAATGTATTTTCCTTCTTTCCCTTAACCCCAGTTTCATAGTTTGTTCATCATCATTAAGTCTTCATGATTACATCAGTGTCTCATTTATTACAGATTTGATAATTAAATTATCCCTTTTTTATACGTATGTTAAAGCCTCGGTCACACCTTACCGGATAGCTCGAACGGACGTCTAACGGATAAAAAAAAGTTATCCGTTGACAAAATTTTTATCCGTTGGGAGTCCGTTGGTGTACTAACGGACATGTAACGAATGCCTAACGGACACACAACGGACATTGAACGTAAGTGAAACGGATACGCACCGGACAGAACGGACGTCGGACGTACATCCAACGGACGAGTACCGGATAAAACGGACACCTAACGGAAGCGTAACGGATAAAACGGATGAACAAAATAATCTGAAAATTAAAGGCAATAAACCATCTAAAAATTTAAGGCAATAAACCATCTGAAAATTAAAAGCAATAAACCATCTGAAAATTAAAGGCAATAAACCATCTGAAAATTAAAGGCAATAAACCACATACACGTGACCTTAAAATGATTGTATCTAGTACATGTATATATGTTATAATATTTGCTTCTGGGAAAGTGTGGTCAGTAGGACAGGTATCAAGGTCACACGTACCAAACAAATAGAACAATTTATCCGATTTTTTTTTACGTTTTTACACACGAGGGTCACTTTAGTTAACTGGTTTAGTTGATTTTATTTTGTATTGCGTTTTGTTTAGCATAATATGTGTACAAATATAGAGCTACTCTGATTTAAAAAAATCAAGGTAGAAGCAGTGTGGTAATTCAGTCTTATAGAGTTTAAGTTGATTTTCTGAATTTGTTTATTTTATGTACTTCTGGTATGAAAACGGATACGGTGTTATGCGGAACTCTCCATCCGTACTGCATGCTACGATATTTTGCTTCAGAAGCAAGGTGTCTAAGTGTAATTGCTAACTTGAGTCCTGGTTCCAGTGGATTTCTGTAAAAGGTATTCTGCTTGGCTATGCGAGGTCCAACCTGCAATATCTCGTCGAACATCTCTGTGGGCATTCGAAGGAAGTGTACAAAGGACTGCCGATCCTCCCGCCTAAGTTCGGTCATGACTGCGTCGTCTTTCAGGACTAAGCCATGGTCGTGTCCACCATCTCCTTTGTCTTCTCCTTTCGACAGCTATAAGGTTTATATTTGCTACATTTAAGTTGAGTCTGGCCTGAATAAGAGCTGCTTGGTAGCGAAGACGTGCTCTTACTCCAAGATCCATCACGAATAATAAATATTCATGACACTCAAAAAATCTGACATACCAATTATTGGCATTTCTGACGCGAAATTTCAATTGGCATTTGTCCGTTTTACATCCGATAGGCATCCGTTTTATCCGTTATCCTTCCGTTAATGTCCGTTTCACATCCGTTTTATCCGTTAGGCGTCCGTTAGGCGTCCGGTAGACGTCCGTTTGTGAATTGGTCTACCGGATCTCCAACGGATGCATATAGGACACGTAACGGATACAAAACGGACGAGTACCGTACAAAACGGACGCCTAACGGACGCCTAACGGACGTTCAACGGACATTTTATCCGTTGGACGTCCGTTCAAAGTTTTGAACATGCTCAAAATTTTCCACCGGACAGAACGGACGTCAACGGATAAAACGGACTCTTAACGGACATGCAACGGATATGGACGGACGCCTAACGGATAAGAACGGACGTCTAACGGACATGAACGGATTGAAAAAAAAAGTTATCCGTAAGGCGTCCTTTCGAGGTATCCGGTAAGGTGTGACCGAGGCTTAAAGGGGATGTAGTATGGTATACCGTTGTCTATCCGTCTGTTTTTTCCGTCCTTTTTCAAACATGTGGAAAAAAACCCGCTGAAATCAATTTGTATGAAAGTTTGGTGAATTGTTTATATCTATTGACGTGAGTTCCCTTTCGATTTTTATAAATTTAAAAATAACATTTTCGAAAAAAGAAATTATATTCATAAAAAAAGGAACTTCTCAAGTTTTCTGATGATAAATCCAAAGTGCTTTTAGCAGTTTTTATAAAACTTCAGTGACTGCTTTATATCTATTAAATTAACCTCTCTTTTTTTAGCTCACCTGCTGCCCCTGAATTTGTAATCTTAATGAAATTTTACAGTTTTTGGTTATTATCTTGATTATTATTATAGATAGAGATAAACTGAAAACAGCAATACTGTTCACCAGAGTACGATCTACAAATTAGTCAACTGATAAAAAATTTCAATTGACTCTTTAAGGAGTAATTTTCCTTGATAGACAAGTTATAAATCATTTATGTAAATTGTTAGAAATTTTACAAAACGTTTCTACTCTGAAACTCCTGAGACAGTTTTAACCAAATTTTGCCAGACTCATCATAAGGGTGTATAGCTTAAGAAATATGTCAGATGACCCAGCCATCTAACCAACATAGACAACTTGGTTAAAATAAAATTTAGAAGTATATCTCTGAAAGAGTTGCGAAAGATACCAGTTGGAGTTTTAACCAAACTTTGCCACACTCATCATAAGGGTGTATAGCTTAAGAAATATGTCCGATGACCCAGCCATCTAACCAACATAGACAAGATATCAGAGGGACAGTCACACTTATAGATCGAAAAATAAACTGACCAACGTAGATAAAAGTATCTTATCTCAGGGAGGGAGAAATCCTACTATGTAAAGGATCACACTGATTCAATCAAAAAATTCTCTGAAAGCGACATTAGCAAGATACTTGATTTCTTGATTGACAACATATTTGTTACGTTTGAAAGACGTGTTTTTAACAGACTGTCAGCATTCCAATATGAACCAATTGTGACCCTCTTCTGGCCGACCTGTTTCTTTTTTATTATGAGGCTGACTTCATACAGAAACTTCATAGAACGATAAATACAAAGTTAGCCATATCGTTCAACTTTACTTTCCGCTATATAGATGATGTTCTCTCACTAAATAATTCAAATGTGGTTACTATGTTGAACGCAACTATCCCATCGAACTAGAGATAAAGGATACAACAGCTGATACAGTTAAGTCTACCTCATATCTTGACTTTCTACAAATTGACAATTAGGGTCGGTTGAAAACAAAACTTTACGACAACAAAGATGATTTCAGCTTCCCAATTGTGATCTTTCCATTTCTATGTAGCAACATTCCAGCAGCGCCTGCATACATAGTATACATCTTCCAATTGATATGATGTTCCCGCGCTTGTATTTTCTATCATTATTTCCTTGATAGAGGATTGCTGCTCACAAGGAAGCTATTAAACCAAGAGTTCCAAATGGCGAAGTTGAAATCATCCCTTTATTAATTTTACGGAAGCCATCACCAATTGGTTGACCGTTATTGAATAACCGTTTCACAGATGATATCGGATATGTTTCTTACGTCGTAACTGCAATCTTCCCTTTCATGAATGTGACCTACCGAGTTGGACTATTTATCGGGTTTGTAATTACATGAGCAACACGACAGGTGCCACATGTGGAGCAGGATTTGCTTACCTTCCGGAGCACATGATATCACCCCCAGTTTTGGTGGGGTTCGTGTTGCTCAGTCTTTAGTCTTCTATGTTGTTTCTTGTGTACTATTATTTGTCTGTTTGACTTTTTCATTTTTAGCCATGACGTAGTAAGTTTGTTTTCGTTTTATGAGTTTGACTGTTCCTCTGGTATCTTTCGCCCCTCTTTTATTACAGATTAAAAAATACTAATAATGTTCAACAAAGTACGAATTACAAATAAGTCTAGTGATCAAAATTGTCAATTGACTCCTTCAGGAGTTATTGTTCTTTAAAGTCTTTTTTCACATTTTTTCGTAAATTTTTGTAATCTTTTACAAAATTATTCTCCTCTGAAAGTACTGAGTCAGATTATCCAAATGTGCCTCAATCATCATTAGGGTATACAGCTAAAATAATGTGGTTGATGGCCTGCTTGCCTACCAACATGGCCAACATGGCTAAAAATAAAACAAGTGGGTAAAATATAGTTTATGGCTTATATCTCTGAAACTAAAGCATTTAAAGAAAATCTGTCTATGTTTAAAAAAATTCATCTGATTAAGATATATCAGCTCTGAAATTCTGAGACAAATCAGACAACCTGTTGTTGGGCTGCTGCCCCTGAATTGATAATCTTAAGGAAATTTTGCAGTGTATGGTTAATATTTAGAATTTTATTATAGATAGAGATAAATTGTAAACAGCAATTAGGTGTCTTGATTGAAATATGTATCCGATGACCGCCATGGATGAAAAAAGAACATATGGGTTTACTATAGAAGACCATTGGAAAATTGTAATCAATTTCAAATGGTCACAACTTGAAAACTTATTTAAATAATGATAAGGGATCTTCAGTAACTATTGTAATACTGAACTGGGGTGGCCTGCTTTTAATTTTACTAATGAGCCAAATTAAACTAAACTTGACCTCAATCATTATTTGGATATCTTATACTATTCATTATGATTTTACACTTATTTGACACGATTTCAAAAGACACAGTAAATACAGGTAAGCGACACAGGCTCTTAAAAGCATCTTGTGTTTATAAATGTCTGTCATGACATTGAGAAGATATGAAACTTTTTCTTTGAAAAAATTACCGGCGTTTCATGCGTTTACTGCGAAGTTCTTAATTGTTGTATGATAGTTCAGCTATTTAAAGAAGGGATGTTAATAGCACTATATTTGGCAAATTGTTACAATATTGTATGAGAATAGAATGTACATCTCAATCTTGTGTGTAATATTTCTTCAGTGTGTTTGATATATTACTAGTAGTTAGTTCTAAGTATCTAATCACTGATTGTTTGCTCCTGCACAAGTCTGGTTTTTTTGTTTGTTATTTTTTTGTAAATATGAGTGTCAAAATAAGAATAACAAAAATGTTTATTTGTTTCAGTTGAAGATGGATTCAAAGAACTCAATCAGAAAAAAGTAAAGTATTTTGTATTTGTTTTGAGCACCCATGGAGAAGAAAGCCCAGAAAATGGAATGCATTATCAACACTATTTTTCCACAAATGATGGTCAGTTCAGAACCCAAGATTTAATGGATAAAATAAAAGATATAGCTGGACTAAAAGAGAGAATGAAATTGTTTTTCATACAGGTAGGTTTCAAAACTACTGTCATGATATGTGTATTTCCACTGTTTTAAAACTTAAATAAAGGATCTATATATAAATAATTATTTGTTTGTGAAAATTCTGAGGAACCATAGGTCAAAATAATATTTTGAATCTAATCATATATTTTCTTTAAACTTGTTGGACTCTTCAATGACAGTAACTCATAAAGGTGTAAATCTACAAAAAAAACTATAAAAACATTGTCTAGTTTATTTAATTTCATGATCAACAATTTCAAAGATACTTGAAGTGACATATAGTTGCTTTTAAAATTACAATAGAGATAGGTGATATTTCTATTACAGTAAAGGGTGTCCCAAGTTATCAAAAAAACATTTTCAGTTGTTTCACCAATATTTGGAACACCAGCACCAGTGCCGTTATAAGCCGGGGTATTATGTTTAACCCTTGTTCGTCCATAGGTCCCAAAATTAATTTCCGTTCTCAAACTTTACTTTGCCTCAATGTTATAAAAAATATACACAGTGCTCATAACCATCTACATAAATCCCAGATAACGTATGAATATGGGTGTCGTCATTTATACAATTCTTTAACTATGTCCCTTTATAACTTTGTATGCAAGTGGGGGTATCATATGTGTCCCATGTACACACTCTCTATTTATTCATTATTATTTTACTTGAAACGGTAGGAGTGTTTTCCTATTTATTACACAAGTTTTATTATTTCTGAAATTACTTTTGATTTAGGGATGTGCGGCGGGCGGGTGGGCGGTCAGGCCGACGGCTTCCAAACAGTGCTGGCCGTTTATTAACACGCAAATGCTTTTACGAATGGTCCTTACTTGAAGTTTTTTTGATTTAATCAAAAAATGAATCCTTTGAATTGATTAATATGCTGATTCTAAAATGTAGTTAGATTTTTTATATTAGACCATTATAGATAAATGCCCGATTTCAAATTCTTGACCACATTCATTTTTATTGTCTCAAGACCTTGTTGTGTCAAATAATGAATCACGATCCAAATGCAAAGTAATTGTAAGCTGAAATGATGTGTAAATACTTGCTTAACTGTTCAGGGTTCGACCAGACAAATCTGGTTTGTTGTCACTCTAACGTCCTCTTGTATAAATTTATTTCTGTGTATCTAAATCATGGTTGATATGATTGTCATTCTAATCTATTGAAACAGATTTATCAAGGTTTTTCAATTCAGAATTAACGTCAGTTAATCTTAAAGAACAGCCTCAGTTTTCACAATGTATTTCAAATTTTATGTTCTGATTGAGGGGAAATGAGTTGGACACTGTTTTTATGCCACCGCGACAATGGAGGGAGCATGAAGTGTTTACCCTTGTCCATCTGTAGGTCTGTTCGTGCGTACTTTCAAAAATCAGTTTCTGTTCTCTAACCTCAACAAAACGTTATGAACGGTCTGGCTCTATTGTCATCGTTCGCTAATTACAAAAATCTCCTCCTCTGAAACTACCTTACCAAAATAATCAAACGTATGCATGCAATTCTCGTATGTATATTTGTGTAATACTCCCATTGATGCAACCATGCAAGTATCATTGCTGACTAAGCTAAATATCTTGTTAACCTTTAAAGTTAGTGAACAATTAATGTAGAAAAAAAAACCTCAAAATACTAATATCTATCTACCAAATGATTTGATCAAAACGGCAAGAAAATAACTTTCATAGAATATTGCTTCTTAAAAGTAGTTTTGTTTACCCATTTGTATGTTTGTTTTACAAAAAAACTATTAAAACAAACTCATAACAAAAACCAGGATTTGAAAGATAGTTAAAAACAAAGCTGTTAACATTATATTAGTGATCATCCAGACAATATCTACAAATTCGACACACTGTTGATTCATTAATTTTTTTGGATTAGATTTAGTAGATTAAGAAAAAGAAGAAAAAATGTTGTTTCCACAAGTCTGTATACCAGACTTTTCCCCATTACGTCCATAAAAAGATGTGGCATACAAAAAATGTTTTAAGAATTTAAAATTTACCCATCCCTTGATTTTTCTGTTATGGTTTCGTTTGTATAATCTGTTATGTCTTATCGTTTGTAGTCCAAAAATTATAAGATTGACTTTCCATACTATCTTTTTTTAAATTGTTTGATCATTGTCAAAATAATTGTGTAAAGCTCGAGAAGATTGCATGTTAGTTACGTGTTTTGAAAGCATGTGGAGTCTGTCGCTAAGGTGTTCGTTGTTCTGTGGTTTGCATGTTGTGTCAACTATTATTTTGTTTGTGCGTTGCTCTGTTATGAATGTTCGTGTGTGTGTTAATGCTGTATTTCTGTAATGTAGTGTTTTAGTGATATCTTTTTAACATTGTCATAAAACGGTAGGTTTGGCATGCCATTAAACCAGGTTCAATCCATCATTTTTCAACTTAAAATGTCATGTACCAAGTCAGAAATATGGCAGTTGTTATCAATTAGTTCCCAACTAAACGTGTTAACGTTTGTTTTTGCTGCACTTCGGTGATCCTGTTGTTTCTTTGTTTTTCTTTTATAGTTGATGTGTTTCCCTCTGTTTTGGTTCGTAATCCGGTTTTGTTTCCTTCTCAATCGATTTACGACTTTTGAACACCGGTATACTACTGTTGCCTTTCTTTATAGGACGTTATGCCCATGAAAGGGTCTTTTTTACATGTGTTTGTTTGATTTCTTTGCGAGCTAACTTTAGAAAGAGATTAATGCTTACTAAAATATGAATAGCTAATCAATATCAACTATTAAGTCGCTATGGTATAAACGGTACCAATTTTTCTGCAAAAGATAGGCATCTCGTCAAATAATGTCTCTTCGGTGATGCTCGCAACCAAAATATTTGAAAATCCAAAGGGTGAAGATCTATAAAGCAAATACGACAAAAAATATATTCAAAGCCGGGCAAAGAATAAGAGCTTTGCATAGGGTAATACATTCCTTTAAATAATTCAGAAATTTTGTAACAGCAAATTTTATTGTATTTTCATGCCAGTACAAAAGTATTGGCTATTGGGGTGTTGATTCCCTCAAGGACTATCAGTCCACCACCAGAGGCATTGACCCAGTGGTAGTAACAACATAAACGGTACCATTTGTTCTGCACCAGATGCACATTTCAACAATCAATGTTTCTTAAGTGATTTCGATGCCGAAATATTTGAAAATCCAAAGCTTATTAAAAGGATTAATTATTTGGCGAAAAGAGCAATACTATCGCCATGTGTTTCTTTATTCTAAATTGGCAAGAGGTATGTGGGAAAGGTTGAGATCTCCCAAAACATGTTTAACCCCGCAACAGTTTAGCGCCTGTCCCAAGTCAGGAGCATTCAGCCTTTGTTAGCCTTGCATGCTTTTTTATTTTAGTTCATTCATATGTTTTGGAGTTTAGTATGATGTTCATTTTTACTGGACTAGTACACAATATTATTAATTGGCCAGACGAGGACCACCTTTTTTCGGGATTTTCTCGCTGCGTTGAAGACCCACTGGTTACCGTCAGTTGTTGTCTGTTCTTTCGTCAGGTTGTTGTCTCTTTGACATATTCCCCAATTCCATTCTCAATTTTGTTGTTCTTCAAAGATACCAAACATTATAATCACATTTGACACATTTCTGTCTTTTGCAAGGTAACTAGCACAAATATATAAACTCTTATCACCTAATATAACATAGTTATCAATTTCCATAAAATCATACTTTGACCACAATATTTCACAATAATATTAATAAAATGGTTTTACTACTTTACTTTTGCACTAGTTTTCGCCCATGGAACATATGTTCATCTAAAACTTGTAGTTGCATTTTTTTTTACTTTTTTGTTCATCCACTTTCTTCTTGTCGATAATCATCAATTTAACAACACTCATTGTACAAGGTATTTTTTTTTTTTTGCTTTTATTGAAGGGGATAATTTTTCATATATGGTCTGAAGCTTCATAATATTCAGTTGTAGTATGCATGCAATGTGTATATCCTATTCCTATATGCAGATAGTTTGAAATTTCGCAACAGCCACCGTACAACTGTTTTTGGGGTCAATTCTAACTTTGGTTCTAAGAACGGGAATGATTTTATATTTAGTGTGAAGTTTGATAATGTTGAGTTGTAGCCTGCTGCAAATTTTCTCTGCTGATAGTTTGTAATTTTAAGGCACTCATTGTTCAATGGCTATTTTGTTAAACTTGTCTTGTTTTCTTTCGAAGAGATTGATCAGTTGTGTTTCAATATACATGTCACCTCAATTGATAACATGCAATGACGCAGGTATTGGTCTTGTTTCTAGTATTGCGAGTAAATTCCAAATTTTAAAATGTTTTGAGACCCTTTTGCAACATTTTGTCATTAACATTTGTTGTGAACTTTGCTACAACGTTAACTGATCTTGGGTATTTTGCTCAATTTCCTAAACATGCATGTAACGCTCCGTCATTCTAAATAAGGATTTCTGGTGTTTTCAATCTCACACTAATTCATAAGATTCACAAACTCTATTAGTTGATACAATTTTCACTTGTTCTTAGTACATAACCTACACTAATTTCCCTCGTAATTTCTGTAATTCCTTGCTCTTGGTTTTCAACAATTGAATAATATAATTGAAGATGTTGCAGTCTTTTAAAGGCTGACTATCTAAGAATGTGTTTTCAACATCTTCATTTGCTGTTTTTATTGATTCAATATGATTTTCTAATATCTTATTGTTTAAAAGGCCATACGTTTGCGGTCTTATTTTTCTCATCCTAATCTTTTTATGTCTCCAACTTAGGGACAGGGGCATTTAGTTTTACCCTTGTCCGTCTGGACGTCCGTTCGTTCGTAGGTCTATAACAAAGGTATATTTCTGGGTCTTCCAAGTGCTCCACGAAACCTCTTTCTAAATTATTAACATCTATTTTATCAGCAATCAAAGACGGGCTTCAAAGTTATTGTGAAACTGCATATTCTAGAGGTGGCGTGAATCATATGTGGATACTTAAAAATTCCAAAGATCTTTTAGAGTACAAACAATCTAACTCTCTTTCATCTTGCAATAGTATTAAAACTTTTGACTTTTCTAGACTTTACACAAGCATTCCACATTCCAAACTAAAAGACAAATTGAAAGAGTTGGTATTGCTTTGTTTCATAAAAATGAATGGCCAACATAGATACAAGTATTTTGTCTTAGGGAGAGAGAAATTCTATTTTGTAAAGGATCACTCTGATTCAAACAAAAATTCTCTGAATCTGACATTATCAAGATGCTAGATAGTTTGATTGACAACATATTTGTTCCTTTCGGAGGACGCGTTTTTCAACAGACTGTCGGCATTCCAATGGGAACCAATTGTACCCCTCTTCTTGCCGACGTGTTTCTTTATTATTATGAGGCTGACTTCATACAGGAACTTCTTAGGAAGTAAGATAAGAAGTTAGCAATATTCTTTAACTCTACTTTCCGATATAAAGATGACGTTCTTTCACTAAATAATTCAAAATTTGGTGACTATGTTGAACGCATCTATCCCATCGAACTAGAGATAAAGGATACAACAGATACAGTTAAGTCTGCCTCATATCCTGACTTACATCTAGAAATTGACAATGAGGGTAGGTTGAAAACAAAACTTTACGACAAATAAAGGCAACAGTAGTATACCGCTGTTCAAAACTCGTAAATCGATGGACAAAAAACAAAATCGGGCAACAAACCAAAATTGAGGGAGAACAACGACACAACATTAAAATGCAACACACACACACTAAAGGGACTAAGCATCCGACGAAATCCGATGAGAACAACAAATACAACATCAAAACCAAACACATGAATGTGGGATAGAAAAGTACCGTGACACGTCTTATAGTTTATAAAAATATTGATTCTTCTACATTGAGGTACGTGCACTCCACAGAGAGTATATAGTAAACACTCTTTTCATTACCACATCTCAGCTTAATGCATTTTCTGGATATTTGAAGGTATTGAAAATGATTACCTAATCATCACACCAAAATACCATAACACATCGTTTTACGGGCGTCTGTTTAATAGTGTCCCTACATTAATACACAAACGCTTTCACGAAGAAAAAAACAAATTCAAATGATTTTAGTCATCAGTTGTAAAATATTTCTTTATAACTGTTTTTATTTTTAAGTCAGGTGTGTTTTAATGTAGATGTCACAGATGTTAATTTTGTTGTGCTTGTTAATGTTTTAATTTGATCCTGTTTGAGGGTACAGATTTTTTATCATCCTGATTAGATAATAACATATTATTTAAAGGATATATTTCAATCATTGTGTAGATAAAATTGTTGACATTGAGAGATAAGTTGCCGATCTATATAAGTTTGTGACAAATGAAAGAAAAAAATTGGGAACTACTTATAATATGTGAATAAGTTTGATTACACTTATTGTTTTAATAACTTTCACCTGTGATCCAGATAACAGAGCATGTGGTAAATCTCCTATCACACAATTATAATAAGAGATACAGATTTATATTTCTTTAATATTTTGGCCTCTGAAGTTATTACAGCAATATACATCTGGCGCAGACAAAATGTTACCGTCAATGTTATTACTGACAGGTGTATTACTTCTTACAGTCATTATAACACTTGTTCATTGATAGCAGAAAAAACACGGAGCTACACAGGGCTCTGCCGAATGGTAAATTGAAGGGTTGACATATTTGGGTTAAAAAAGAAACTTTATGATTTATACCATTAGTAAATCCAATAAATCTTTGTGTTGAAGAGATTATATTTTAAAGTTTTATCTGTTTCAGGCCTGTAGGAGTAGAGCCACAAATACAGAACTTGAAAATAAAGAAACTGGATTCAAATTGCCATTGAAATTAACAACAGAACAACAAATGTCATATGTTCCTTCTAAAAAGTCAAAAGGTGTTGATCAATCTGATGCAAAAGCCTATATGCCTACAAAAGAGGAAGAAAATAATGCGAATGAAGCTGCTCAAGCTGCGAAAATAGTACTTTCACATTGTGATACAGATGCAGAATTTGAGGATTTAGAGATTCCGCAGGGTGATGAAAATTCTGTACTTGAGACAAAAGAAAGCCAAGGTGCTAAGCCTGACATAAAAGAGAGTCCAGATGCTGAACCTGAAACAAAAGAGAGTGAATGTGTCGAACCTGAGACAAAAGAGAGTGAAGATGCTGAACACCAGACAAACATGAGCCAAGATGCTGAACCTGTGACAATAGAGAGACAAGATGATGAACCTGTGACAAAAGAGAGCCACGATGCTGAACTTGACACAAAAAAGAGTCGAGTTGCAGAACCTGAAACAAAAGAGAGCCAAGGTGCTGAACCTCAGACAAAAGTGAGCCAAGGTGATGAACCTCAGACAAAAGTGAGCCAAGATAATGAACTCGAGACAAAAGAGAATCAACATTGTGATAATGGTGCTGAACTGGAGACAATACATATTCCACATAGTGAAGATTGTGTTGTGGTATTTGGTTCTATGGCTGGTAAGAAAACCCTTATCCTTTTTATTTCATGTTTTATTGAAATCTTTACCTCCGTTAGTTGAAGTACCATTGAATGAGTGTATCTTTCTCGGTCCTCTATAACATGAGTGAATAAAGGATTCATTTATTTTCCTGTGTTCCAATTTTCTAGAATGGAGGGAAAATTGAATGTTCTTGGACATTTGATTTTTTTTGTTTTTCCAAACTCTTCATAATGTCCTATAAATAATGTGTAATTCGTTGAAATAAATCCATGTTATCAACGAAAAGTGGTATCCCGCGAATAATTAATCTACAATATGTATATATATATATATTGTTTTTTTTTATATAGGGTCCTGTACATTAAACCCTACAAAAAAGCTCACTCATAAAAAAGACACATTTGTGATCACATACTTATATTGTCCTTTTAGTATAAAAATAATCAATTATATAAAAAAATATTGGATAAATATTGCTAATCATCTTTTATTATGAAAAACAAATGGAATGGAATCAAATGAGAAATACATTTGATATACATATTTTAGGGAAATAATTCTTAAAGCAGTTTCATTTCCCTCAAAGATAGACAAAGGTAGTTGCATATACAAATACTTCATTGGCACAAACACAATTACAATAATTGGCAAAGGCCTATATTTCAGTAAGTTATAACAATACATACAGCATAATGAAATGATATGTTGTAATCAATTAATATAAGAAGATAAAATATTTTTTCTAAATATAATGCAGATATGTACGTTTATAAGAACTAGTCACCTTCATGACTTTTAAATAGTTGCTATTAATGCATCATTTCATATTTACCCGATTCCCACTTTAACTTGTAGGAAGAATATCTAATATACAAGTTTTTAAGATATTCTGTTCTAAGAATATTTTTTACACTTGAGCAGTCAAAGGGGTTTTTCATCTTCTACCTTCTCAATTTTACATAAATTGCAAATTTGTTCATTTGTGGGTAAACCTAAATGCCGCCCTTTTTCTATGGCAAGATTTTACACAGAGATATCTTTTCTAATTTGTCTCACTACAAACCAGCAAAAGTCTAAAATGGCCTTTATCTGTACTGGACTGTTCTGATTTTTATACGACAAGTCTGAATTGGTCTGAATTTTACTCGACATTACTCGAACCACAGTCTTAACCATACTCGACTGTACTGATTGTCATTGAAAATAGTCTTACTCGACCAGTCTGAAACCGTCTTAACACCGTTCTCGACCTGTATTCGACCTATTTTTTTCAGTCCTAACCATACTCGACCAAAAGGTCAAACAATACTTGACAAGTATGAACCATACTTGACCAAAAAACCTCTACTTTTTTTTAATATTTATTGTTAAAATAAATTTCTTTTTAACTTACATGACAGAAAACACAATAGAATTATAAACCAATTGTTCAGAGAACAATTGAAGGTCTTTCCACCAGTAAATATCTATTTTGATATTAAAATATTAAAAATCAGTCTAAAATGTCAGTTCCTATGGCTTTATGATGTATAGATATGAATTTTAAGCAAAGGTCATAATCTAGAACGTCAAATTTACCTTTGACCTTGACCTCAAATTCAAGGTCACAAACTGAGGATCTCAAATCAAAAGACCCTAGGTTTCTAATATGTATGGTAAATTAGTTATATCACCTTACGCATAATTTTAGATATGATAGGGGCTAAAACTCCTGTTTATTGACTACGCACCCTTTCAACCAAAATTATTAAGTAACGACATGTCGCAACTAACAATTTAGTAAAAACAATTTGTTGATATCTTATAAGGTTAATGAAAATTAGTGAAAATAAGCCAAAATCAAAAATTTAGAATATGACCTTGACCTTTGACCTTGACCTAATTTTCATTTTTTTGGACCAAGGATCTCAAATCAAAAGACCCTAGGTCTCTAATATGTATGGTTAATAAGTTATATCATTTTACGCATAATTTTAGATGTGATAGGGGCTAAAACTCCCATTTATTGTCTACGCACTCTTTCAACCAAAATTATTATGTTACGACATGTCGCAACTAACAATTTAGTAAAGATAATTTGTCGATATCTTATAAGGTTAATGAAAATGAGTGAAAATAAGCCAAAATCAAAATTTAGAATATGACCTTGACCTTTGACCTTGACCTAATTTTCATTTTTTTGCAACAAGGAACTTAAATCCAAAGACCCTAGTCCTATATCACTGATGGTTTACCAGTAAGAAACGCATATCACTTATATCAAATGCATAAAGGGAAATAACTCTCATATGGAGTCTCCGGATAACTTCGGTCCAAATGAATATCCTAATCCTGAAGAAGTTACGAGCAATTTGGTAAAATAAATTTGTCGTAATCTTTTACGGTTGCGAAGGAGTAGTGGCCACAAGAAAAACAGTGTTTGGGGAGATTACTCTTACAACGTAAAGTATTTTGTTACGCAGTTGTAAATTTTTAAAGCAAATAAACTATACAACATCATATTCCAAATATCTAAGCGACATCTTTTGAAACATCAATACTACGCAAGAAAAAAATTTAGGCGGAAGAAAAAAAAAAAATAATAATAATCAGAACAAATTCAATAGGTCTTTCCACGGAAAGGTGGAAAGACCTAATAATCAGAAGAAATCCAATAGGTCTTTCCACGGAAAGGTGGAAAGACCTAATTAAAAACCAATTGTTCAAAGAACAATTGAAGGTCTTTCCACAAGTACAGATCTATTTTATTATCAAAATATTAAAAATCAATCTAAAATGTCAGTGCCTATGACTTTATAATGTATAAATATGAATTTAAAGCAAAGATCAAAATCTAGAACGTCCTATTAACCTTTGACCTTGACCTCAATTTCAAGGTCACCAACCAAGGACCTCAAATAAAAAGACCCTAGGTCTGTAATATGTATGGTTAATGAGTTATATCACTTTAGGCATGATTTTAAATATAAGATGGGCGAAAACTCTCATTTATTGTTTATGCACCCTTCCAACCAAAATTTATAAGTTACAACATGTCGCAACTCACAATTTAGTAAAAATAATTTGTCAATATCTTTCACGGTAGTTGAAAATAAGAGAAAATAAGACAAAATCAAAATTTTGAATATGACCTTGACCTTTGACCTTGACCTTATTTTCATTTTTTTGGACCAAGGAACTTAAATCCAAAGACCCTAGGCCTATATCACTGATGGTTTACCAGTTAGAAACGCATATCACTTATATCAAATGCATAAGGGGAAATAACTCTCATATGGAGTCTCCAGATAGTTTCGGTCCAAATGAATATCCTAATCCTGAAGAAGTAACGAGCAATTTGGTAAAATAAATTTGTCGTAATCTTTTACGGTTGCGAAGGAGTAGTGGCCACAAGAAAAACAGTGTTCGGGGAGATAACTCATACAACGTAAAGTATTTTGTTACACGGTTGTAAATTTTTATAGCGTATAAACTATACGATATCATATTCCAAATATCTAAGCGACAACTTATTAAACAACAATACTACGCAAGAACAAAATTAGGCGGAAGAAAAAAAAAAATAATAATAATTAAAAACCAATTGTTCAGAGAACAATTGAAGGTCTTTCCACTAGTAAAGAGCTATTTTGATATTGAAATATGAAAAATCAGTTTAAAATGTTAGTTCCTATGGCTTTATGATGTATTTATATGAATTTAAAGCAAAGGTCAAAATCTAGAACGTCCTTTTAACCTATGACCTTGACCTCAATTTCAAGGTCACAAACCAAGGACCTTAAATCATAAGACCCAAGGTCTTTAATATGTTTGGTTAATGAGTAATACCACTTTACGCGTAATTCTAAATGTAAGATGGACAAAAACTCCCATTTATTGTATGCGCACCCTTTCAACCAAAATATACAAGTAAGGACATGTCGCAACTAACAATTTAGGAAAAAATATTTGTCGATATGTCATACGGTATTTGAAAATAAGTGAAAATAAGCCAAAATCAAATTTTAGAATATGACCTTGACCTTTGACCTTGACCTTATTTTCATTTTTTTGGACCAAGGATCTCAAATCAAGAGACCCTAGGTCTATATCACTTATGGTTTACCAGTTAGAAACGCATATCACCTATATCAAATACATAAGGGGGAATAACTCTCATATGGAGTCTCTGGATAGCTTCGGTCAAAATTAAAATCCTAATCCTGAAGATGTAACGAGCAATTTGGTAAAATAATTTTGTCGTAATCTTTTACGGTTGCGAAGGAGTAGTGGCCACAAGAAAAACAGTGATTGGGGAGATAACTCTTACAACGTAAAGTATTTTGTTACGCAGTTGTAAATTTTTAAAGCGTATAAACTATACGATATCATATTCCAAATATCTAAGCGACAACTTATTAAACAACAATACTACGCAAGAAAAAAATTAGGCGGAAGAAAAAAAAAAATAATAATAATAATAATTAAAAACCAATTGTTCAGAGAACAATTGAAGGTCTTTCCACTAGTAAAAATCTATTTTGATATTGAAATATGAAAAATCAGTTTAAAATGTTAGTTCCTATGGCTTTGTGATGTATTAATATGAATTTAAAGCAAAGGTCAAAATCTAGAACGTCCTATTAACCTATGACCTTGACCTCAATTTCAAGGTCACAAACCAAGGACCTTAAATCAAAAGACCCTAGGTCTTTAATATGTTTGGTTAAAGAGTAATATCACTTGATGCGTAATTCTAAATTTAAGATGGGCAAAAAGTCCCATTTATTGTCTACGCACCCTTTCAACCAAAATATACAAGTAAGGACATGTCGCAACTAACAATTTATGAAAAATTATTTGTCGATATGTCATACGATATATGAAAATAGGTGAAAATAAGCCAAAATCAAAATTTAGAATATGACCTTGACCTTTGAACTTGAACTCATTTTCATTTTTTGGGACGAAGGACCTTAAATCAAAAGACCCTATGTCTCTATCACTTATGGTTTACAAGTTAGAAATGCAAATCATTTATATCATATGCATAAGGGGAAATAACTCTCATATGGAGTCTCTGGAAAGCTTCAGTCCAAATGAATTGCCTAATCCTTAAGATATTACGAGCGATTTGGTAAAATAAATTTGTCGTAATCTTTTACGGTTGCGAAGGAGTAGTGGCCACAAGAAAAACAGTGTTTGGAGAGATAACTCTTACAACGTAAAGTTTTTTGTTATGTCGTTGTAAATTTTTAAAGCATATAAACTATACGACATCATATTCCAAATATCTAAGGGACATCTTTTGAAACATCAATACTACGCAAGAAAAAAATTAGGCGGAAGAAAAAAAAAAAAAAAAAAAAATAATAATAATTAAAAACCAATTGTTCAAAGAACAATTGAAGGTCTTTCAACCAATAAGGATCTATTTAGATATGAAAATATTAAAATTCAGATGAAAATGTCAGTTCCTATGGCTTAATGATGTATAAATATGAATTTTAAGCAAAGGTCAAAATCTAGAACGTCCAATTGACCTATGACCTTGACCTCAATTTCAAGGTCATAGACTAAACATCTCAAATAAAAAGACACTAGTTCCTTAATATGTATGGTTCATGAGTAAAATCACTTTACGCATAATTCTTAATATAAGAGGGGCGAAAACTCCCTTTTATTGTTTACGCACCCTTGGAACCAAAATCTATAAGTTACGACATGTCGCAACTAACAATTTAGTAAAAAAAAATTGTCGATATCTTATAAGGTTAATGAAAAAAGGTGAAAATAAGCCAAAATCAAAATTTAGAATTTGACCTTGACCTTTGACCTTGACCTAATTTTCATTTTTTTGGACCAAGGATCTTAAATCAAAAGACCCTAGGTCTCTATCACTTATAGTTTACCAGTTAGAAATGCATATCACTGATATCATATATAAAAGGGGGGATAACTTTCATATGGAGTCTCTGGATAGCTTCGGTTGAAATGAAACAGAACATCCTAAGGATATAACGAGCAATTTGGAAAAATAAATTTGTCGGTTTCTTATACGGTTGCGAAGGAGTAGTGGCCACAAGAAAAACAGTTTTTGGGGAGATAACTCTTACAACGTAAAGTATTTTGTTACGCCGTTGTCAGTTTTTAAAGCGTATAAACTACATGATATCATAATCCAAATATCTAAGCGACATCTTATGAAACAACAATACTACGCAAAAAAAAAATTGGGCGGAAGAAAAAAAAAAAAAAAAATAATAATAATAATAATAATTAAAAACCAATTGTTCAGAGAACAATTGTAGGTCTTTCCACTAGTAAAGATCTATTTTGATATTGAAATATGAAAAATCAGTTTAAAATGTTAGTTCCTATGGCTTTATGATGTATTTATATGAATTTAAAGCAAAGGTCAAAATCTAGAACGTCATATTAACCTATGACCTTGACCTCAATTTCAAGGTCACAAACCAAGGACCTTAAATCAAAAGACCCTAGGTCTTTAATATGTTTGGTTAATGAGTATTATTACTTTACGCGTAATTCTAAATGTAAGATGGACAAAAACTCCCATTTATTGTATGCGCACCCTTTCAACCAAAATATACAAGTAAGGACATGTTGCAACTTATAATTTATGAATAATTATTTGTCGATATGTCATACGGTATTTGAAAAAAAGTGAAAATAAGCCAAAATCAAAATTTAGAATATGACCTTGACCTTTGACCTTGACCTCATTTTCATTTTTTTAGACCAAGGACCTCAAATCTGAAGACCGTAGGCCTATATCACTTATGGTTTACCAGTTAAAAACGCATATCACTTATACCAAATGCATAAGGGGAAATAACTCTCATATGGAGTCTCCGGATAGCTTCGGTCCAAATAAATATCCTAATCCTGAAGAAGTAACGAGCAATTTGGTAAAATAAATTTGTCGTAATCTTTTACGGTTGCGAAGGAGTAGTGGCCACAAGAAAAACAGTGTTTGGGGAGATAACTCTTACAACGTAAAGTATTTTGTTATGTCGTTGTAAATTTTTAAAGCGTATAAACTATACGACAACATATTCCAAATATTTAAGCGACATCTTTTGAAACATCAATACTACGCAAGAAAACATTTAGGCGGAAGAAAAAAAAAAAAAAAAAAAAAAATAATAATAATCAGAACAAATTCAATAGGTCTTTCCACGGAAAGGTGGAAAGACCTAATAATCAGAACAAATTCAATAGGTCTTTCCACGGAAAAGTGGAAAGACCTAATAATAATTAAAAACCAATTGTTCAGAGAACAATTGTAGGTCTTTCCACTAGTAAAGATCTGTTTTGATATTGAAATATAAAAAATCAGTTTCAAATGTTAGTTCCTATGGCTTTATGATGTATTTATATGAATTTAAAGCAAAGGTCAAAATCTAGAACGTTGTATAAACCAATGACCTTGACCTCAATTTCAAGGTCACAAACCAAGGACCTTAAATCAAAAGACCCTAGGTCTTTAATATGTTTGGTTAATGAGTAATACCACTTTACGCGTAATTCTAAATGTAAGATGGACAAAAACTCCCATTTCTTGTGTGCGCATCCTTTCAACCAAAATATACAAGTAAGGACATGTCGCAACTAACAATTTTGGAAAAAATATTTGTCGATATGTCATATGGTATTTAAAAATAAGTGAAAATAAGCCAAAATCAAATTTTAGAATATGACCTTGACCTTTGACCTTGACCTGATTTTCATTTTTTGGACTAAGGATCTCAAATCAAGAGACCCTAGGTCTCTATCACTTATGGTTTACCAGTTAGATACGCATATCACCTATATCAAATACATAAGGGGGAATAACTCTCATATGGAGTCTCTGGATACCTTCGGTCAAAATTAAAGTCCTAATCCTGAAGATGTAACGAGCAATTTGGTAAAATAATTTTGTCGTAATCTTTTACGGTTGCGAAGGAGTAGTGGCCACAAAAAAAACAGTGTTTGGGGAGATAACTCTTACAACGTTAAGTATTTTGTTACGCCATTGTCAGTATTTAAAGCGTATAAACTATATAATATCATATTCCAAATATCTAAGCGACATCTTTTGAAACATCAATATTACGCAAGAAAAGAATTAGGCGGAAGAAAAAAAAAAATAATTAAAAACCAATTGTTCAGAGAACAATTGAAGGTCTTTCCACCAAAAAGGATCTATTTTGATATGAAAATATTAAAATTCAGTTGAAAATGTCAGTTCCTATGGCTTAATGATGTATAAATATGAATTTTGAGGAAAGGTCAAAATCTAGAACGTCAAATTTACTGATGACCTTGACCTATATTTCAAGGTCATAAACCAGGGACCCCAAATAAAAAGACCCTAGGTCTGTAATATGTATAGTTAATGAGTTATATCACTTTACGTTTAATTCTTAATATAGGAGGGGCAAAAACTCCCATTTTATGTCTACACACCCTTTTAACCAAAATATATAAGTTACGACATGTCGCAACTAACAATTTAGTAAAAATAATTTGTCGGTATCTTATAAGGTTAATGAAAATTAGTGAAAATAGGCCAAAATCAAAATTTAGAATATGACCTTGACCTTTGACCTTTACCTAATTTTCATTTTTTTGGACCAATGATCTCAAAACAAAAGACCCTAGGTCTCTATCACTTATGGTTTTCCAGTTTAAAATACATTTCAAAATTTCAAATACAAAAGGGGAACTAACTCTCATATGGAGTCTCTATACAGCTTCGGTCAAAATAAAACAGAACATCCTGAGGAGGTAACGAGCAATTTGGTAAAATAAATTTGTCGTAATCTTTTATGGTTGCGAAGGAGTAGTGGCCACAAGAAAAACAGTGTTTGGGGAGATAACTCTTACAACGTAAAGTATTTGGTTACGCAGTGGTTAGTTTTAAAAGTGCATACGCTTTACGATATCATATTCCAAATATCTAAGCGACATCTTTTGAAACATCAATACTACGCAAGAAAAGAATTAGGCGGAAGAATAAAAAAAAAAATTAAAAACCAATTGTTCAGAGAACAATTGTAGGTCTTTCCACTAGTAAAGATCTATTTTGATATTGAAATATGAAAAATCAGTTTAAAATGTTAGTTCCTATGGTTTTATGATGTATTTATATGAAATTAAAGCAAAGGTCAAAATCTAGAACGTCATATTAACCTATAACCTTGACCTCAATTTCAAGTTCACAAACCAAGGACCTTAAATCAAAAGACCCTAGGTCTTTAATATGTTTGGTTTATTAGTAATATCACTTTACGCGTAATTCTAAATGTAAGATGGGCAAAAACTCCCATTTATTGTCTGCGCACCCTTTCAACCAAAATATACAAGTAAGGACATGTCGCGACTAACAATTTATGAAAAATTATTTGTCGCTATGTCATAAGGTATTTGAAAATAATGAAAATAAGCCAAAATCAAAATTTAGAATATGACCTTGACCTTTGACCTTGACCTCATTTTTATTTTTTTGGACCAAGGACCTCAAATCAAAAGACCCTATGTCTTTATCACTTATGGTTTACCATTTAGAAATGCATATCACCTAATTAAATGGAAAAGGGGGAATAACTCTCATATGGAATCTCCGTAAAGCTTCGGTCCAAATGAATATTCTAATCCTAAAGATGTAACGAGCAATTTGGTAAAATAAATTTGTCGTAATCTATAACGGTTGCGAAGGAGTAGTGGCCACAAGAAAAAAAGTGTTTGGGGAGATAACTCTTACAACGTAAAGTATTTTGTTACACAGTTGTAAATTTTTAAAGCGTATAAACTATACGATACCATATTCCAAATATCTAAGCGACATCTTTTGAAACATCAATAATACGCAAGTAAAAAAATTAGGCGGAAGAAAAAAAAAAAAAATAATAATAATAATAATAATTAAAAACCAATTGTTCAGAGAACAATTGAAGGTCTTTCCACTAGTAAAGATCTATTTTGATATTGAAATATAAAAAATCAGTTTAAAATGTTAGTTCCTATGGCTTTATGATATATTAATACGAATTTAAAGCAAAGGTCAAAATCTAGAACGTCCTATTAACCTATGACCTTGACCTCAATTTCAAGGTCACAAACCAAGGACCTTAAATAAAAAGACCCTAGGTCTTTAATATGTTTGGTTAATGAGTAATATCACTTTACGCGTAATTCTAAATGTAAGATGGGCAAAAACTCCCATTTATTGTCTGCGCACCCTTTCAACCAAAATATACAAGTAAGGACATGTCACAACTAACAATTTATGAAAAATTATTTGTCGATATGTCATAAGGTAGTTGAAAATAAATGAAAATAAGCCAAAATCAAAATTTAGAATATGACCTTGACCTTTGACCTTGACCTCATTTTTATTGTTTTGGACCAAGGACCTCAAATCTAAAGACCCTATGTCTTTATCACTTATGGTTTACCATTTACAAATGCATATCACTTAATTAAATGGAAAAGGGGGAATAACTCTCATATGGAGTCTCCGTAAAGCTTCGGTCCAAATGAATATCCTAATCCTGAAGAAGTAATGAGCAATTTGGTAAAATAAATTTGTCGTAATCTTTTACGGTTGCGAAGTAGTAGTGGCCACAAGAAAAACAGTGTTCGGGGAGATAACTCATACAACATAAAGTATTTTGTTACGCGGTTGTAAATTTTTAAAGCGTATAAACTATACGATATCATATTCCAAATATCTAAGCGACAACTTATTAAACAACAATACTACGCAAGAAAAAATATTAGGCGGAAGAAAAAAAAAAAAAAAATAATAATAATTAAAAACCAATTGTTCAAAGAACAATTGAAGGTCTTTCAACCAATAAGGATCTATTTAGATATGAAAATATTAAAATTCAGATGAAAATGTCAGTTCCTATGGCTTAATGATGTATAAATATGAATTTTAAGCAAAGGTCAAAATCTAGAACGTCCAATTGACCTATGACCTTGACCTCAATTTCAAGGTCATAGACTAAACATCTCAAATAAAAAGACACTAGTTCCTTAATATGTATGGTTCATGAGTAAAATCACTTTACGCATAATTCTTAATATAAGAGGGGCGAAAACTCCCTTTTATTGTTTACGCATCCTTGGAACCAAAATCTATAAGTTACGACATGTCGCAACTAACAATTTAGTAAAAAAAAATTGTCGATATCTTATAAGGTTAATGAAAAAAGGTGAAAATAAGCCAAAATCAAAATTTAGAATTTGACCTTGACCTTTGACCTTGACCTAATTTTCATTCTTTTGGACCAAGGATCTTAAATCAAAAGACCCTAGGTCTCTATCACTTATAGTTTACCAGTTAGAAATGCATATCACTGATATCATATATAAAAGGGGGATAAACTTTCATATGGAGTCTCTGGATAGCTTCGGTTGAAATGAAACAGAACATCCTAAGGATATAACGAGCAATTTGGAAAAATAAATTTGTCGGTTTCTTATACGGTTGCGAAGGAGTAGTGGCCACAAGAAAAACAGTGTTTGGGGAGATAACTCTTACAACGTAAAGTATTTTGTTACGCCGTTGTCAGTTTTTAAAGCGTATAAACTACATTATATCATAATCCAAATATCTAAGCGACATCTTATGAAACAACAATACTACGCAAGAAAAAAATTGGGCGGAAGAAAAAAAAAAAAAAAAAAATAATAATAATAATAATTAAAAACCAATTGTTCAGAGAACAATTGTAGGTCTTTCACTAGAAAAGATCTATTTTGATATTGAAATATTAAAAATCATTTTAAAATGTTAGTTCCTATGGCTGTATGATGTATTTATATGAATTTAAAGCAAAGGTCAAAATCTAGAACGTCATATTAGCCTATGACCTTGACCTCAATTTCAAGTTCACAAACCAAGACCTTAAATCAAAAGACCCAAGGTCTTTAATATGTTTGGTTTATTAGTAATATCACTTTACGCGTAATTCTAAATGTAAGATGGGCAAAAACTCCTATTTATTGTCTGCGCACCCTTTCAATCAAAATATACAAGTAAGGACATGTCGCAACTAACAATTTATGAAAAATTATTTGTCGATATGTCATAAGGTATTTGAAAATAAATGAAAATAAGCCAAAATCAAAATTTAGAATATGACCTTGACCTTTGACCTTGACCTCATTTTTATTATTTTCGACCAAGGACCCCAAATCTAAAGACCCTATGTCTTTATCACTTATGGTTTACCATTTAGAAATGCATATCACTTAATTTAAGAGAAAAGGGGGAATAACTCTCATATGGAGTCTCCGTAAAGCTTCGGTCCAAATGAATATCCTAATCCTGAAGATGCAACGAGCAATTTGGTAAAATAAATTTGTCGTAATCTTTAACGGTTGCGAAGGAGTAGTGGCCACAAGAAAAACAGTGTTTGGGGAGATAACTCTTACAACGTAAAGTAGTTTGTTACACAGTTGTAAATTTTTAAAGCGTATAAACTATACGATACCATATTCCAAATATCTAAGCGACATCTTTTGAAACATCAATAATACGCAAGAAAAAAAATTAGGCGGAAGAAAAAAAAAAAAAAAAAATAATAATAATAATTAAAAACCAATTGTTCAGAGAACAATTGTAGGTCTTTCCACTAGAAAAGATCTTTTTTGATATTGAAATATTAAAAATCAGTTTAAAATGTTAGTTCCTATGGCTGTATGATGTATTTATATGAATTTAAAGCAAAGGTCAAAATCTAGAACGTCATATTAACCTATGACCTTGACCTCAATTTCAAGTTCACAAACCAAGGACCTTAAATCAAAAGACCCAAGGTCTTTAATATGTTTGGTTTATTAGTAATATCACTTTACGCGTAATTCTAAATGTAAGATGGGCAAAAACTCCTATTTATTGTCTGCGCATCCTTTCAATCAAAATATACAAGTAAGGACATGTCGCAACTAACAATTTATGAAAAATTATTTGTCGATATGTCATAAGGTATTTGAAAATAAATGAAAATAAGCCAAAAACTAAATTTAGAATATGACCTTGACCTTTGACCTTGACCTCATTTTTATTATTTTCGACCAAGGACCCCAAATCTAAAGACCCTATGTCTTTATCACTTATGGTTTACCATTTAGAAATGCATATCACTTAATTTAAGGGAAAAGGGGGAATAACTCTCATATGGAGTCTCCGTAAAGCTTCGGTCCAAATGAATATCCTAATCCTGAAGATGTAACGAGCAATTTGGTAAAATAAATTTGTCGTAATCTTTAACGGTTGCGAAGGAGTAGTGGCCACAAGAAAAACAGTGTTTGGGGAGATAACTCTTACAACGTAAAGTATTTTGTTACACAGTTGTAAATTTTTAAAGCGTATAAACTATACGATACCATATTCCAAATATCTAAGCGACATCTTTTGAAACATCAATAATACGCAAGAAAAAAATTTAGGCGGAAGAAAAAAAAAGAAAAAAAATAATAATAATAATTAAAAACCAATTGTTCAGAGAACAATTGAAGGTCTTTCAACCAAAAAGGATCTATTTTGATATGAAAATATTAAAATTCAGTTGAAAATGTCAGTTCCTATGGCTTTATGATGTAGAAATATGAATTTCGAGCATAGGTCAAAATTTAGAACGTCCAATTAACCTATGACCTTGACCTCAATTTCAAGGTCATCAACCAAGGATCCCAAATCAAAATACCCTAGGTCTGTATTATGTATGGTTCATGAGTAATATCACTTTACGCATAATTATAAATATAAGAGGGGCGAAAACTCCAATTTATTGTCTACGCACCCTTGCAACCAAAATTTATAAGTTATGACATGTCGCAACTAATAATTTAGTAAAAATAATTTGTCGATATCTTACAAGGTTAATGAAAATAAGTGAAAATAAGCCAAAATAAAAATTTAGAATTTGACCTTGACCTTTGACCTTGACCCAATTTTCATTTTTTTGGACCAAGGATCTCAAATCTAAAGACCCTAGGCCTATATCACTGATGGTTTACCAGTAAGAAACACATATCACTTATATCAAATGCATAAGGGGAAATAACTCTCATATGGAGTCTCCGGATAGCTTCGGTCCAAATGAATATTCTAATCCTGAAGACGTAACGAGCAATTTGGTAAAATAAATGTGTCGTAATCTTTTACGTTTGCGAAGGAGTAGTGGCCACAAGAATAACAGTGTTTGGGGAGATAACTCTTACAACGTAAAGTATTTTGTTACGCAGTTGTAAATTTTTAAAGCGTATAAACTATACGACATCATATTCCAAATATCTAAGCGACATCTTTTGAAATATCAATACTACGCAAGAAAAAAATTAAGGCGGAAGAAAAAAAAAAAAAAAAATAATAATAATAATAATAATAATAATCAGAACAAATTCAATAGGTCTTTCCACGGAAAGGTGGAAAGACCTAATAATAATCAGAACAAATTCAATAGGTCTTTCCACGGAAAGGTGGAAAGACCTAATAATAATAATCAGAACAAATACAATAGGTCTTTCCACGGAAAGGTGGAAAGACCTAATAATCAGAACAAATTCAATAGGTCTTTCCACGGAAAGGTGGAAAGACCTAATAATAATAATCAGAACAAAACCTATAGGTCTTTCCACGGAAAGGTGGAAAGACCTAATAATCAGAACAAAAACAATAAGTCTTTCCACAGAAAAGTGGAAAGACTTAATTAAAAACCAATTGTTCAGAGAACAATTGAAGGTCTTTCCACTAGTAAAGATCTATTTTGATATCGAATTATGAAAAATCAGCTTAAAATGTTAGTTCCTATGACTTTATGATGTATTTATATTAATTTAAAGCAAAGGTCAAAATCTAGAACGTCTTATTAACCTATGACCTTGACCTCAATTTCAAGGTCACAAACCAAGGACCTTAAATCAAAAGACTCTAGGTCTTTAATATGTTTGGTTAATGAGTAATATCACTTTACGTGTAATTCTAAATGTAAGAATGACAAAAACTCCCATTTATTGTATTCGCACCCTTTCAACCAAAATATACAAGTAAGGACATGTCGCAACTAACAATTTATGAAAAATTATTTGTCAATATGTCATACGGTATTTGAAAAAAAGTGAAAAGAAGTCAAAATCAAAATTTAGAATATGATCTTGACCTTTGACCTTGACCTCATTTTCGTTTTTTTGGACCAAGGACCTCTAATCTGAAGACCCTAGGTCTGTATCACTTATGGTTTACCAGTTGGAAATGTATATCACTTGAATCAAATGAAAAAGGGGGAATAACTCTCATATGGAGTCTCCATATAGCTTCGGTCCAAATGAATATCCTTATCCTTAAGATGTAACGTGCAATTTGGTAAAATAAATTTGTCGTAATCTTTTACGGTTGCGAAGGAGTAGTGGCCACAAGAAAAACCTTGTTCGGGGAGATAACTCATACAACGTAAAGTATTTTGTTACGCTGTTGTAAATTTTTAAAGCGTATCAACTTTACGATATCATATTCAAAATATCTAAGCGACATCTTTTGAAACATCAATACTACACAAGAAAAAAATTAGGCGGAAGAAAAAAAAAATAATAATTAAAAACCAATTGTTCAGAGAACAATTGAAGGTCTTTCCACAAGTAAAGATCTATTTTTATATTAAAATATGAAAAATCAGTTTAAAATGTTAGTTCCTATGGCTTTATAATGTATTTATATGAATTTAAAGCAAAGGTCAAAATCTAGAACGCCCAATTAGCCTATGACCTTGACCTTAATTTCAAGGTCACTAACAAAGGACCTAAAATCAAAAGACCCTAGGTCTTTAATATGTATGGTTAATAAGTTATATCACTTTACACGTATTTCTAAATAAAGGATGGGTGAAATTCCCATTTATTGTATACGTACCCATTCAACCAAAAAATACAAGTAATGACATGTCGCAACTTACAATTTAGTAAAAATAATTTGTCGATATGTTATACAGTGTTTAAAAATAAGCGAAAATAAGCCAAAATCAAAATTTTGAATATGACCTTGACCTTTGACCTTGACCTAATTTTAATTTTTTTATACCAAGGATCTCAAATCAAAAGACCATAGGTCTCTATCACTTATGGTTTACCAGTTAGAAATGCATTTCACTTAAATCAAATACATAAGGGCGAATAACTCTCATATGGAGTCTCCGGATAGCTTCGGTTAAAATTAAAATCCTAATCCTGAAGATGTAACGAGCAATTTGGTAAAATAAATTTGTCGTAATGTTTTACGGTTGCGAAGGAGTAGTGGCCACAAGAAAAACAGTGTTTGGGGAGATAACTCTTACAACGTAAAGTATTTGGTTACGCAGTTGTCAGTTTTTAAAGCGCATACACTTTACGATATCATATTCCAAATATCGAAGCGACATCTTTTGAAACATCAATATTACGCAAGAAAAGAATTAGGCGGAAGAAAAAAAAAAATAATTAAAAACCAATTGTTCAGAGAACAATTGAAGGTCTTTCAACCAAAAAGGATCTATTTTGATATGAAAATATTAAAATTCAGTTGAAAATGTCAGTTCCTATGGCTTTATGATGTAGAAATATGAATTTCGAGCAAAGTTCAAAATCTAGAACGTCCAATTAACCTATGACCTTGACCTCAATTTCAAGGTCATAGACTAAACATCTCAAATCAAAAGACACTAGTTCCTTAATATGTATGGTTCATGAGTAATATCACTTTACGCATAATTCTAAATATAAGAGGGGCGAAAACTCCCATTTATTGTCTACGCACCCTTGCAACCAAATTTTATAAGTTACGACATGTCGCAACTTACAATTTAGTAAAAATAATTTGTCGATATCTTATAAAGTTAATGAAAATAAGTGAAAATAAGCCCAAATCAAAATTTAGAATTTGACCTTGACCTTTGACCTTGACCTAATTTTCCTTTTTTTGGACCAAGGATCTTAAATCAAAAGACCCTGGGTCTCTATCACTTATGGTTTACCAGTTAGAAATGCATATCACCTATATCATATACAAAAGGGGGGATAACGCTCATATGGAGTCTCCGGATAGCTTCGGTCAAAATAAAACAGAACATCCTGAGGATATAACGAGCAATTTGGAAAAATAAATTTGTCGCTTTCTTTTACGGTTGCGAAGCCTTAGTGGCCACAAGAAAAACAGTGTTCGGGGAGATAACTCTTACAAGGTAAAGGTTTTTGTTACGCGGTGTCAGTTTCAGAAGCGTATCAACTGTTCCATATCATATACCATATATCTAAGCGACATCTTGCGAAACAAAAAAACAGTGAAGGAAAAAAAATTTGGCGGAAGAAAAAAAAAATAATAATCAGAACAAAAACAATAGGTCTTTCAACTGAAAGGTTGAAAGACCTAATAATTAAAAACCAATTGTTCAGAGAACAATTGAAGGTCTTTCCACAAGTAAAGATCTTTTTTATTATCAAAATATTAAAAATCAATCTAAAATGTCAGTTCCTATGACTTTATAATGTATAAATATGAATTTAAAGCAAAGGTCAAATTCTAGAACGTCCTATTACCCTTTGACCTTGACCTCAATTTCAAGGTCACCAACAAAGGACCTCAAATAAAGAGACCCTAGGTCTGTAATATGTATGGTTAATGAGTTATATTACTTTAGGCATGATTTTGAATATAAGATGGGCGAAAACTCTCATTTATTGTTTACGCACCCTTCCAACCAAAATTTATAAGATACAACATGTCGCAACTCACAATTAAGTAAAATAATTTGTCAATATCTTTCACGGTTGTTGAAAATAAGAGAAAATAAGCCAAAATCAAAATTTAGAATATGACCTTGACCTTTGACCTTGACCTTATTTTCATTTTTTTGGACCAAGGAACTTAAATCCAAAGACCCTAGGCCTATATCACTGTTGGTTTACCAGTTAGAAACGCATACCACTTATATCAAATGCATAAGGGGAAATAACTCTCATATGGAGTCTCCGGATAGCTTCGGTCCAAATGAATATCCTAATCCTGAAGAAGTAACGAGCAATTTGGTAACATAAATTTGTTGTAATCTTTTACGGTTGCGAAGGAGTAGTGGCCACAAGAAAAACAGTGTTTGGGGAGATAACTCTTACAACGTAAAGTATTTTGTTACGCAGTTGTAAATTTTTAAAGCGTATAAACTATACGACATCATATTCCAAAAATCTAAGCGACATCTTTTGAAACATCAATACTACGCAAGAAAAAAATTTAGGCGGAAGAAAAAAAAAAAAATAATAATAATAATTAAAAACCAATTGTTCAAAGAACAATTGAAGGTCTTTCCACAAATAAAGATCTATTTTATTATCAAAATATTAAAAATCAATCTAAAATGTCAGTTCCTATGACTTTATAATGTATAAATATGAATTTAAAGCAAAGGTCAAAATCTAGAACGTCCTATTAACCTTTGACCTTGACCTCAATTTCAAGGTCACCATCCAAGAACCTCAAATAAAAAGACCCTAGGTTTGTAATATGTATGGTAAATGAGTTATATCATTTTAGGCATGATTTTAAATATAAGATGGGCGAAAACTCTCATTTATTGTTTACGCACCCTTCCAACCAAAATTTATAAGTAACAACATGTCGCAACTCACAAATTAGTAAAAATAATTTGTCAATATCTTTCACGGTTGTTGAAAATAAGTGAAAATAAGCCAAAATCAAATTATAGAATATGACCTTGACCTTTGACCTTGACCTTATTTTCATTTTTTTTTACCAAGGATCTCAAATCAAGAGACCCTAGGTCTCTATCACTGATGGTTTACCAGTTAGAAACGCATATCACTTATATCAAATGCATAAGGGGAAATAACTCTCATATGGAGTCCCCGTATAACTTCAGTTCAAATGAATATCCTAATCCTGAAGATGTAACGAGCAATTTGGTAAAATAATTTTGTCGTAATCTTTTACGGTTGCGAAGGAGTAGTGGCCACAAGAAAAACAGTGTTTGGGGAGATAACTCTTACAACGTAAAGTATTTTGTTACGCAGTTGTAAGTTTTTAAAGCGTATAAACTATACGACATCATATTCCAAATATCTAAGCGACATCTTTTGTAACATAAATACTACGCAAGAAAAAAATTTAGGCGGAAGAAAAAAATAAATAATTAAAGGTCTTTCCACTAGTAAAGAGCTATTTTGATATTGAAATATGAAAAATCAGTTTAAAATGTTAGTTCCTATGGCTTTATGATGTATTTATATGAATTTAAAGCAAAGGTCAAAATCTAGAACGTCCTTTTAACCTATGACCTTGACCTCAATTTCAAGGTCACAAACCAAGGACCTTAAATCATAAGACCCAAGGTCTTTAATATGTTTGGTTAATGAGTAATACCACTTTACGCGTAATTCTAAATGTAAGATGGACAAAAACTCCCATTTATTGTATGCGCACCCTTTCAACCAAAATATACAAGTAAGGACATGTCGCAACTAACAATTTAGGAAAAAATATTTGTCGATATGTCATACGGTATTTGAAAATAAGTGAAAATAAGCCAAAATCAAATTTTAGAATATGACCTTGACCTTTGACCTTGACCTTATTTTCATTTTTTTGGACCAAGGACTTCAAATCTAAAGACCCTATGTCTCTATCACTTATGGTTTACCATTTAGAAATGCATATCACTTAATTAAATGGAAAAGGGGGAATAACTCTCATATGGAGTCTCCGTAAAGCTTCGGTCCAAATGAATATCCTAATCCTGAAAATGTAACGAGCAATTTGGTAATATAAATTTGTCGTAATCTTTAACGGTTGCCAAGGAGTAGTGGCCACAAGAAAAACAGTATTTGGGGAGATAACTCTGACAACGTAAAGTATTTTGTTACGCGGTTGTAAATTTTTAAAGCGTATAAACTATACGATATCATATTCCAAATATCTAAGCGACATCTTTTGAAACATCAATACTACGCAAGAAAAAAATTAGGCGGAAAAAAAAAAAATAATTAAAAACCAATTGTTCAGAGAACAATTGAAGGTCTTTCCACTAGTAAAGATCTATTTTGATATTGAAATATGAAAAATCAGTTTAAAATGTTAGTTCCTATGACTTTATGATGTATTTATATGAATTTAAAGCAAAGGTCAAAATCTAGAACGTCATATTAACCTATGACCTTGACCTCAATTTCAAGGTCACAAACCAAGGACCTTAAATCAAAAACCCTGCGTCTTTTATATGTTTGGTTAATGAGTAATACCACTTTACGCGTAATTGTAAATGTAAGATGGACAAAAACTCCCATATATTGTCTGCGCACCCTTTCAACCAAAATAAACAAGTAAGGACATGTCGCAACTAACAATTTATGAAAAATTATTTGTCGATATTTCATAAGGTATTTGAAAATAAATGAAAATAAGCCCAAATCAAAATTTAGAATATGACCTTGACCTTTGACCTTGACCTCATTTTTATTTTTTTGGACCAAGGTCCTCAAATCTAAAGACCCTATGTCTTTATCACTTATGGTTTACCATTTATAAATGCATATCACTTACTTAAATGGAAAAGGGGGAATAACTCTCATATGGAGTCTCCGTAAAGATTTGGTCCAAATGAATATCCTAATCCTGAAGAAGTAACGAGCAATTTGGTAAAATAAATTTGTCGTAATCTTTTACGGTTGCGAAGGAGTAGTGGCCACAAGAAAAACAGTGTTTGGGGAGATAACTCTTACAACATAAAGTCTTTTGTTATGCCGTTGTAAATTTTTAAGCGTTTAAACTAAAGACAACATATTCAAAATATTTAGGCGACATCTTTTGAAACATCAATACTACGCAAGAAAACATTTAGGCGGAAGAAAAAAAAAAAAAAAAAAAAAAATAATAATAATCAGAACAAATTCAATAGGTCTTTCCACGGAAAGGTGGAAAGACCTAATAATAATCAGAACAAACCCTATAGGTCTTTCCACGGAAAGGTGAAAAGACCTAATAATCAGAACAAATTCAATAGGTCTTTCCACGGAAAAGTGGAAAGACCTAATAATAATAATAATCAGAACAAAACAATAAGTCTTTCCACAGAAAAGTGGAAAGACTTAATCAGAACAAATTCAATAGGTCTTTCCACGGAAAAGTGGAAAGACCTAATAATAATCAGAACAAAACCTATAGGTCTTTCCACGGAAAGGTGGAAAGACCTAATAATTATAATAATAATTAAAAACCAATTGTTCAGAGAACAATTGAAGGTCTTTCAACCAATAAGGATCTATTTTGATATGAAAATGATAAAATTCAGTTGAAAATGTCAGTTCCTATAGCTTTATGATGTATAAATATGAATGTAAAGCAAAGGTCAAAATCTAGAACGTCCAATTAACCTATGACCTTGACCTCAATTTCAAGGTCATAGACTAAACATCTCAAATCAAAAGACACTAGTTCCTTAATATGTATTGTTCATGAGTAATATCACTTTACACATAATTAAATATAGTGGAAAAACTCCCATTTATTGTCTACGCACCCTTTCAATCCAAAATTTACAAGTAGACATGTCGCAACTACAATTTTGTAAAAATATATTTGTCGATATTTATAAGGGTATTGAAAATGAGTGAAAATAAGCCAAATCAAAATTTCGAATATGACCTTGACCTTTGACCTTGACCTATTTTATTTTTTTTACCAAGGACCTCAAATCTAAAGACCCTTGTCTCTATCACTTATGGTTTACCAGTTATACATGCATATCACTTATTAAATGAAAAGGGGGAATAACTCTCATATGGAGTCTCCGTAAAGTTTCGGTCCAAATGAATATCCTAATCCTTAAGATGTAACGAGCAATTTGGTAAAATAAATTTGTCGTAATCTTTTACGGTTGCGAAGGAGTAGTGGCCACAAGAAAAACAGTGTTTGGGGAGATAACTCTTACAACTAAAGTTTTTGTTATCGCTTGTAAATTTTTAAAGCGTATAAACTATAAACACATATTCAAATTTTAGGCGACATCTTTGAAACATCAATACTACGCAAGAAAACAATTTAGGCGGAAGAAAAAAAAAAAAAAAAAAAAATAATAATAATCAAACAAATTTCACAATAGGTCTTTCCACAAGGTGAAAGATCCTTAATAATAATCAAAATAAAACACTTAAAGTCATTTCCGACGAAATGTATAAAAGAACTTAAAGCAAACAAATTCAAATTATTCCTTTGACCTGACCAATTAGGAAAAGACCTAAATAATAAAAACAGTACTGTAAAACATAAGTCTTTCCACAGAAAAGTGGAAAGACTTAATCAGAACAAATTCAATAGGTCTTTCCACGGAAAAGTGGAAAGACCTAATAATAATCAGAACAAAACCTATAGGTCTTTCCACGGAAAGGTGGAAAGACCTAATAATTATAATAATAATTAAAAACCAATTGTTCAGAGAACAATTGAAGGTCTTTCAACCAATAAGGATCTATTTTGATATGAAAATGATAAAATTCAGTTGAAAATGTCAGTTCCTATAGCTTTATGATGTATAAATATGAATGTAAAGCAAAGGTCAAAATCTAGAACGTCCAATTAACCTATGACCTTGACCTCAATTTCAAGGTCATAGACTAAACATCTCAAATCAAAAGACACTAGTTCCTTAATATGTATTGTTCATGAGTAATATCACTTTACACATAATTCTAAATATAAGAGGTGTGAAAACTCCCATTTATTGTCTACGCACCCTTTCAATCAAAATTTATAAGTTACTACATTTCCCAACTATCAATTTTGTAAAAAATAATTTGTCAATATTTATAAGATGAATGAAAATGAGTGAAAATAAGCCAAAATCAAAATTTCGAATATGACCTTGACCTTTGACCTTGACCTAATTTTCATTTTTTTTTTACTAAGGACCTCAAATCTAAAGACCCTTGGTCTCTATCACTTATGGTTTACCAGTTAGACATGCATATCACTTAATTCAAATGAAAAAGGGGAATAACTCTCATATGGAGTCTCCGTAAAGCTTCGGTCCAAATGAATATCCTAATCCTTAAGATGTAACGAGCAATTTGGTAAAATAAATTTGTCGTAATCTTTTACGGTTGCGAAGGAGTAGTGGCCACAAGAAAAACAGTGTTTGGGGAGATAACTCTTACAACGTAAAGTATTTTGTTACGCAGTTGTAAATTTTTAAAGCGTATAAACTATACAACATCATATTCTAAATTTCTAAGCGACATCTTTTGAAACATCAATACTACGCAAGAAAAAAATTTAGGCGGAAGAAAAAAAAAAAAATAATAATGATAATAATAATAATTAAAAACCAATTGTTCAAAGAACAATTGAAGGTCTTTCCACAGGTAAAGATCTATTTTATTATAATCAAAATATTAAAATTCAATCTTAAATGTCAGTTCCTATGACTTTATAATGTATAAAAATGAATTTAAAGCAAAGGTCAAATTCTAGAACGTCCTATTACCCTTTGACCTTGACCTCAATTTCAAGGTCACCAACCAAGGACCTCAAATAAAAAGACCCTAGGTCTGTAATATGTATGGTTAATGAGTTATATCACTTTAGGCATGATTTTATAATTTAAGATGGGCGAAACTCTCATTTATTGTTTTACGCACCCTTCCATCCAAAATTTATAAGTTACAATATGTCGCAACTCACAATTTAGGAAAAATAATTTGTCAATATCTTTCACGGTTGTTGAAAATAAGAGAAAATAAGCCAAAATCAAAATTTAGAATATGACCTTGACCTTTGAACTTGACCTTATTTTCATTTTTTTAGACCAAGGAACTTAAATCCAAAGACCCTAGGCCTATATCACTTATGGTTTACCATTTAGAAATGCATATCACTTAATTAAATGGAAAAGGGGAATAACTCTCATATGGAGTCTCCGTAAAGCTTCGGTCGAAATGAATATCCTAATCCTGAAGACGTAACGAGCAATTTGGTAAAATAAATTTGTCGTAATCTTTAACGGTTGCCAAGGAGTAGTGGCCACAAGAAAAACCGTATTTGGGGAGATAACTCTTACAACGTAAAGTATTTTGTTACGCGGTTGTAAATTTTTAAAGCGTATAAACTATACGATATCATATTCCAAATATCTAAGCGACATCTTTTGAAACATCAATACTACGCAAGAAAAAAATTAGGCGGAAGAAAAAAAAAAAAAAATAATAATCAGAACAAACCCTATAGGTCTTTCCACGGAAAGGTGGAAAGACCTAATAATAATAATCAGAACAAATACAATAGGTCTTTCACCTGAAAGGTTGAAAGACCTAATAATCAGAACAAAACCTATAGGTCTTTCCACGGAAAGGTGGAAAGACCTAATAATAATAATAATAATTAAAAACCAATTGTTCAGAGAACAATTGAAGGTCTTTCCACCAGTAAATATCTATTTTGATATTAAAATATTAAAAATCAGTCTAAAATGTCAGTTCCTATGGCTTTATGATGTATAGATATGAATTTTAAGCAAAGGTCATAGTCTAGAACGTCAAATTTATCTATGACCTTGACCTCATTTTCAAGGTCACAAACCAAGGACCTCAAATCAAAAGACCCTAGGTCTCTAATATGTATGGATAATGAGTTATATCACTTTACGCATAATTTTAGATATGAAAGGGGCTAAAACTCCCATTTATTGACTACGCACCCTTTCAACCAAAATTATGAAGTTACGACATGTCGTAACTAACAATTTAGTAAAAATAACATGTCGATATGTTATACGGTTTTTGAAAAAAAGTGAAAATAAGCCAAAATCAAAATTTATAATATGACCTTGACCTTTGACCTTGACCTAATTTTCTTTTTTTTTGGACCAAGGACCTTAAATCAAAAGACCCTAGGTCTCTATTACCTATGGTTTACCAGTTACAAATGCATATTACTAATATCAAATGCAAAAGGGGGAATAACTCTCATATGGAGTGTTCATATCGCTTCGGTTAAAATAGGACAAATCATGCGAAGGATATAACGAGCAATTTTATAAAATAAATTTGTCGCATTTTTCTACGGTTACGGAGGAGATGCACTCTGATGATACACAGTGAAAGGGGAGATAACTCTTACAAAGAAAATGGTTCGCCTTAGCAGGGTGAAATTTAAAAGCGCATAAACTATACGATACCATATGAGAAATATCTAAGCGAGATATTGCGAAACAAACATTTAACGCAAGAACAAAATTTGGCGGAAGAAAAAAAAAAAAATAATAATCAGAACAAATACAATAGGTCTTTCCACAGAAAAGTGGAAAGACCTAATAATCAGAACAAAACCTATAGGTCTTTCCACGGAAAAGTGGAAAGACCTAATAATAATCAGAAGAAATCCAATAGGTCTTTCCACGGAAAAGTGGAAAGACCTAATAAAGATGTATATATATATATATAAAACAGATTATTAAATCCGTACATAATTCTCAAATTTATCAAATAGAGATAGTTAAATCAAGTTGTCTTATATAATAATTTAATTGTATTATTTTTTTAAAGTTTTTGAGTTTTGTTAAAAATGATTTTCCTTTACCCTAATAACCACACCTATACTGAGGGTAACAAAACCTTTTAAAGGTGCTTCTTGTATGGCATGTGTTTTTTTTTTATCTTGATTGTCCTAATATGAGGCTGGCATAACCTGTGAATGGGGACAAAGTCTGTATGCATTATTTTTTTTTTACCTCAAACATGTTAATAAAGGAAACGGAAATACCGTAACGTTCCCGATTTCGGTTCTGTGGTTAGGGATTTAGCTGTTACGTTGTTTAAGTTATGACGTCATATTCAATTTAAACAAAAGAAACGCTTCCATCAGGTAACGGTTTTTTTCAAATCAAACAATTATTAAAAATGAAATTGTATTGAGTTCCAATCTTATATTTTACTAGACTGATACATATAATTTTCTTTTCAAAGTCTCATGCAAACAAGACAGATTTCTGCGCAAATGCTGGGAAAACCGGAACAGGAACTAGATCTGAAAAAAAAGTTAACGATTTTGAGTTCATTAGTAGAATGAAAAATTCGGGAAATTTTCCAGATGTTTTTTTTTTATTGATTTTTCTACCGTAATTGGGGACTTCGTCCCCATAATAAACAATTGTTTCATGGTTACATACAATAGTTATATAATAATCTTTTTAATGAAATAACAACAACCAACAAAATCACTTAAATTAGTTAACCACATATTAGAAATATATCTAGTATTATAATTTAGGATATATTATATATAATATATATCTAATTAAAAAAGAATTCAAAAATTAAAGAAATTGATAAAATTGTTCTTCTGATTATAGGTGAAGATAGCATAATACATCCTGCTGGGCAAATTCATTAAACAAATCACAACTGGTCAGAGAGTATTAAATTCTAATTAACATTCATCCAAAATTGCAGCATTCTGTTAAACTTAAATTCTAATGCAATTTGTATGTTACAATTTTTTACATTGGCTAAAAGTTGCCGTCAAATCCACAGTTGACCAGGCGTAACTAAGGAGGAACAACCATTTTGAAATGATTGAATCAACTAATGTTCGATTACTACTATATAATCGAAAATAAAACAACACCTACCTCGAATTCGCCGTTTTAATGTTATTTTATCCGAATTTGAAGCGTACAGGTAACGTGATAACCTCAAGTTTGTCAATTTTCATTTGTGTGACTTCATGTTTACCATGACGTCTTTGCGCCAAAATCATTCATAAAGTTTCGCGAAATTTTTTTATTTGTCAAATATAGACATTTTTCCAAGTTTTATCGTATTATTTCTTTTTGAAATGCATTAGAATCGGAATAACAGTACTGTAGTTCAAGAGTTGCCACCGTCAATTTTGATTTGACGGTCGCAAATCTCCGTTTTACTGTCTCCGCTACGCGTCGCCAGTAAAACTGCATTTGCGACCGTCAAATCTACAATTGACGGTGGCAACTCTTCAACTACAGTACTGTTATTCCTTAATTGCAAGGTCTATTGTATTCACAAGATAAGTAATAGACGAGTTTAAAGAAAAATAGGACTTTCTTTTTACCTGTAAAACACACTTGTACTGAGGATATTAAACCTGATTAAAGTGCTTCTCGTATCCCACGTCATTTATTTTGACAAAAATTATTTAAATTTAATTGAAATAGATCTAAATTTTTACTGCAACTTTGGAACACATTTCCTTTTTTTTTTGATTGCTATGGGAGGTCTTTTATCATGATTATATTAAATTCTTAGTTGTACAAAACAAAGGTGTCATTTTATTAAGTTGCTTTATATCTATTTTTATTAAATATAAAAATTCGAGTATTATCAAGTAAATTTCAGACTAATTCAGACTAGTAAAAATCAGTACAGTCGAGTACAGATATAGGTCATTTCAGACTTTTACTGGTTTGTAGTGTCTCTTAGAACGTCATCCTAAGAACAATACTGATTAGAATTATACGATTTTTGATAAAAAATTAATAGTTAAGTTTTGGTGATTGATCCTACGGACACTGATCAATCACTCTTTGTTTAATACTTTGTAGATATTGTTTGGTAGAACATTTTATCTCTGCTAGGCTTTATAATTGTAGATTGTTTAAAATAGAATAAAGTCTCTTTGTCCAGGGGTTATTTTATTTTGTAGTTGTCAAAATTATTTTGGATACAAAGCTGTTTTCAGACCTATAAATATGCTCAACAAGTTAATACAAGAATGGCCGCCTGCCAATCTCAGCTCTACAAGCAGCATTAATTGCTTTGCAATGAACACATTAAATTTCTTTTTTGAACTTCATATGCCCTTTTTTTAAATAAGAATTTAAAAAAACGCCACAACCCTCACTACGTTACAATACAGCATGATCGAATTTACTAATGGTTCAAACAACTTTTATTTTTTATAAGTTTACAAGGATTATCCAATCAAATTTATTTCTTAATCTTAAAACATGCATTTTTAGTTTAGGATACATCTAAATTAAAGTTGTTATTACACTTTAAAATTATTAAGTAATAATATTTTTTATACGGTTTATGATATAATCATTATAAATAAACTCATTTAAATGTGTTTTACCATTTGAAATAACTACTTCGGGTTCTTCTCATATATTTTATGATGGTGTGATGCTTACACCTAACGGGAGGAAATATACTTGATTTTCACATGATGAAGACATAATCTTTACATTAATTTAATTGAGGTCTGGAGCTGACATGTAAGTAACTGCTAGTCGTCCTTTGTTAATGTATGTGTCATTGTCATTTTGCATATTTTCTCTTGTTACTTGTTCTGACATCGGACTCAGACGCCTTTTAAACAAGTTTTACTGTGCGTATAACTGTTAGTTTATCTATTCTACATTGACTACAGGTATAGGGGGTTGAGATCTCACAAAACATGTTTAAACCGCCACATTTTTGCGCCTGTCCTAAATCAGGAGCCTCTCGCCTTTGTTTGTCTTGTGAGTTTTTTATGCCCCACCCACGATAGTAGGATCGTCCGTTCATTTGTCTACCGTACGTCCGTCCCGCTTCAGGTAAAAGTTGTTGGTCAAGGTAGTTTTTGATGAAGATGAAGTTCATTCAACTTAAAATTTAGTATACATGTTCCCAGTGATATGATCGTTCTGATTTTAATGCCAAATCAGAGTCTTAACCCCAATTGTACAGTCGACTGAACATAGAAAATGATAGTGTGAGTGGGGAATTCGTGTTCTATGGACACATTGTTGTTTAATTTAGTTCATTAATATATATTGGAGTTAAGTGTGACGTCCTTTTTCACTGGACTAGTACACATTTAGGGGCTAGATGATGCCCACCTGTGGGTGCAGGATTTTCTCGCTGAGTTGAAGACCAATTGTAGACCTTAGGCTGTTTTGTACTCTTTCGTCGGGTTGTTGTTTCATTGAAACATTCAACATTGCCATTCTCAATTTCTAACCGGATTTTCGGAAGAAATATCGGTTATAGATTTGGAGATGTACGGCTGGCGCCGCTTTGAATTGGATGACGGGTGGGCGGCTACCAATACTGTCTCCACAATTATATGAAAACGCTTTGACAATTGTTTTTCAAATTTAAATATGTTGTTTCCTGTGATTAAATGAAGGGCATTTTTAATTTTCACGATTTCAATATATCACCTTTTTGAGTTATTGCCATTTTTAATATTCAAATGTGGTATTTTTAAATAGGTTTTCCCTTGTTATCATATATTGACTAAGGTAAAGCATATGGTTAATGTCTTATCTCACAATTATAAGTTGAGTGTAAGTTTTTTTGGAAAGTTATCTATTTCCTTAGTGGTGATGATTATAAGCTATTTCATAACACATTTTCAAGTTCTTTATATTACTATAGTTATCATATATGTAATGTTAGAGTACTATGTAAACCAATGGTAGAGTTCAAAAGGAAATAACCCTTTCAGATTAGCTAAAGTATGATTTTCATTAGTAATTAGATCTGGGAAATATCTTAGCATATGATAATAAATGGAGTGACAGATTTTCTGTTTCCTGATAAACTGTAGAACTGCATACATAAAGTTTGAAATTTTCGAGAAGGACTGTTTATATGAAGTTTGAAATTTACTGTTCATTATTAGGCACTTTGAAAATAGTTACAAATAAGTGTTATAGTTTATTAAGAGATAGGCATTTTTGGTTAATTATATTAGTAATATTATATATGTAATGTTAGAGTACTATGTTAAACCAAAGTTCCGTTCGTAATAACCTTTTAGATTTGCAAGTATGATTTTCATTATTAATTGTTTTTTCTTCAATGGTAAATTGTTTGAAGAATTTTATGGTGTGTTCTTTATTCTGTAAAAAGTAATTTCTGATTGATAGACACGACAAAACAATTATATGCATATAATTGTTTTGTCGTGTCTATTAATTTTTAATTTTTACTTGATCCTGTTTGGGGTTCCAGATTTGAAAATTAATTAGATAATAATATATCACTTATAAGTTAAAAAGTTGCAGATCTATATTAGTATGCAATATTTGATTATAATTAGAAAAATAAATATATATCTCTTTACAGCATATCTAAATTTAGAGTATATGGTTTAATCATATTTAATTTCAGATTTTAAAATATTGGTCTTTTAAAATAAAATTTGTACAGAAATGGTTTAACTAAGAAGTATTTCATCAAAAATTGATTTTTTTGGGCTCTTTGATATGCTGATTCTAGTAATGTTCTTAGATTTTGGATATGGGACCATAATAGGTAAATGTTTAATTTCAAATGTTTCAGTTGTTTGACCACATTTATTTTGTTTCACAAACCCATGCTGTATCATACATTCAATCACAATTCAAATTAAGAGCTGTTTTAAGCTTAAATGTTGTGTCCATACTTGTTCAGCTGTTTGACCTCCTCTGCAGGAAAATCCGGTTTGCTATCTCTCTGACAGCCTTTTGTTATACCTTTGTTTTTTGTTAGTTAACTTATTTTTTCTTATTCGAGCAATATGAACTAAAACGGTTGAAGCTGGTTTGTAAAGCTGTTTTGCCTTCTGAGGCTTGTTTGTAAAGAGCTGTTTTGCTTTCTGGTTGAAATACATTATTGTCAGCCAATAATAAACAATTTACAGATAAATTACCAACTCTAACTGACTCACAGTTACCATTGATCAAATATTTAACGACATCACCAATACAAATATTAGAGTGTGTTGGGCTTAAAACGTCTTATTGTTTCACACCACAATATGATATTAATGCAGTGCTAGAACCATTTGCAAATTTAATTTTAATGGTAGTTTTTGCATATAACATAGCAGTTAAAATATTAAAATAAAGTTTATAAAAATTTACTAAAACACAAACTCTACATATGGTAGTATAGGCTTTATGTCGGTCTATTGAAGTAACAAAAACTTCTTGACTTTACTTTTATAGAGATAATAATAATTTTATACATTATGTACCTTTCCCCTGAGTTTCTTTTTGTTTTGTATTTCAGGAAAAGAAACTTACAGTAAGTTATATGATGAAGAAGATGGGGGAGGCTGGATGATAAGAGCACTGCATTCTACCTTAGACTCATTTCATAAGGAAGATACTGTACATATACTAGACATACTGAGTGGGATAAGTAGAAATATAAGAGAGAAAAGTATCGAAATTTTTACCCCAGGTAGTTGCGATAGTATGCATGCTATACAGAAAAAATGTAGGCTTTGTTTGGGGTTTTTAAAAAAAGAGCTTATGGAGGAACTTCAGAAGGAACATTTAAATGAAGAATCCAGAAATAAAGCCAACGAACACATTAAAATACTTGAGGAACTACAAGGGAGGATCCCGTTTATGAAGAACTCTGATAAAGAAAAGAACCAAGTTTTAGAGGAGATTTTAAACTTCAGAAAGAATTTTAGTGGAACAGAAGAGCTTTTAGTGCAATTATGTTATTTCCACAATTTAGCTTTTGAAGATGAGTATTTGACCCTCCTTAAGACAAAGATAAAGACAGGTTCTAAATGAATTGGTAATGTCAGTTGTACTGTTTCATATTTGCTTGTTGTCCTTTTTATAACATCACAGATATGACAGTATAAAAGTCGTTACAATAACCCCAAGATATGATTTGATGTTGGTGGTTTAAAACAGTAACATAGGTGTTATGGTAATTATGATTTGTGATGTAACAATTTGGCAAAAACTACTTTTTCGGAACCATTTTTTTTAAGTGGAATTAGTTCCAAAGTATTTTTTTCTCTCTCTTTTAACAGAAAAACATTTGATTTATAATCCCTGATCTTTGACCCCTCCCCCCTCCTATTCAATAATCAAATAGTTACTCTAGAGACAGAGGTAAACTATTGAACTGCATACAGGGATGTGCAGGTATAAAAGGGTTTTCCAATTTTATCAGACTAATTGTTATATCACATCAAAATATTAGAAAAAAAAATTTAAAGTTAAATTAATTCACATAATTATATTTAAAAAAATATGTGTTAACATGTGCATGGAATAAAGGCTCATTGTCCTGGTTGTCAGGATAAACTTGTCAGTGGCCAGTCATTTTTTAAATATTTTTCAACAAGAGGTTATGAAAGTGTGAAACATGTTTACCTTTATGATTGTAATTTGAACGATTGTATGCATAAGAAATGATATTCTTATGATATTGGTGACTCAGTAAAGGTCTTTTAATGAGCTTTGAATTGAAATGTCGCTCAAATTTAAAATGCAAAAATAGTGATGGTAGACATAAAATAAACTGTGCTTAAAAATGATTTAAAATATATTATTGATACTTTTCACTTATGTCAAATATTTACATAATTATTGCTTCAGATTATATCTAAAATGACTTCATCAGAAGGTGATTTATTGTTTGTTTGTTTGTTTAATTTGTTTGTTTATTTAGTGATGTTTAATGCTAATTTCAGCTACAAAGTCTATTTCTTGGTGGTAATAGTTGATGGGGGAGCCAGAGTTCACGGAGAGGACCATCTCATACAGGCGTTGTTCTAATTGGTGTCTCGGGTTGATTGTAGTATGATAAAAAGTAAATATGTGATATTGTTATATATAGTTTATTGGCATCTTTTGTTTTTGAATCTAAGGATTTTTGTTTACCTTTTTATTCGTTTGATGTGTTTAAGCTTTAGTTTTTTTTCCATTTGACAAAGGTCTTTCCGTTTGAATTTTCCTTGGAGTTCCGTATTGTTGCTATTTCATTTGTTTTTTTCTTAATTTTGCTCAGGGTCTTTCTTTTTGTTAATTATTTCAATTTACCTGTTTTTTTAAACTATGCTTAGTTTTAGTATCATGATGCATGTATCATAAGATTCTGAAATTTCTAAAGATGCGTTCAACATTTATGTTCATGAAACAGCCTTTCTGCCATTTCACCGTATTTTGGTGAAAATGTTTCATGGGGGACCCAATTTATATCACAATATTTTCACAAGATTGTCGGTTAAAGGGAACTTCTTTTTCTAATTTAAGATTGGATTAAGTTGTTTCAGAACTGACAGTAACCCAATTGGTTATAAAATTGAGAATGGAAATGGGGAATGTGTCAAAGAGACAACAACCCGACCAAATAAAAAACAACAGCAGAGGGTCACCAACAGGTCTTCAATGTAGCGAGAAATTCCCGCACCCGGAGGCGTCCTTCAGCTGGCCCCTAAACAAATATATACTAGTCCAGTGATAATGAACGCCATACTAATTTCCAAATTGTACACAAACAACTAAAATTAAAATAATACAAGACTAACAAAGGCCAGAGGCTCCTGACTTGGGACAGGCGCAAAAATGCGGCGGGGTTAAACATGTTTGTGAGATCTCAACCCTCCCCCTATACCTCTAACCAATGTAGTAAAGTAAACGCATAACAATACGCACATTAAAATTCATGCATGTTATGTTCCGTCACCTGTTACAAAAGAAAGATAAAGGAGTGTTCCCTTGACATGTAAGTTATTTCCTAGTGCTTCATTTGTGGTTGACTCATGTTCAACCATGCCATATCTCATATTGCTTATCTATGTTCGGAGTTATATCTTGATTCTTTTACTGCACCATTGAGAACTTCTTTTTTTGTAATAATAATATGTGTAACAAGTTAAATTGCTTCGTTATAATATGCAAAATATTTTTTAGGAGTATAATGATCTGTGTTAAGTTTGTTTTTATTATTTTAACGATAATGATAGTTTGTTTTTTTAATATAGAAAAAAAATTGTAAAATGAAGATATCAAGAAAACATTGATTGATTGCATATCTTTTTATAATTTATAAACATGTATTTTGTCAGAATATATATTATTAAAGAATATTTTTCTACATTATATTTTTACAATTAATAAATAAGCTACGTTGCTCCATTATAATATGCAAAATAATTTTGAGGTGTATAATGGTTTGTAAATTTTGTAGTTTTTATTTAAATGTTCATGATAGTTTGTACGTTTTTTTAAAAAAAGAAATTTTTAGATGAAGATTTAAAAAAAACATTGATTCAAGGCATATCTATTTATAATTTCTAAAAATCTATTTCATCATATATATTTATAATTCATAAAAATGTATTTCATCATATATATTTATAATCAAAGAATATTTTATACATCATATTTTTACAATTTAAAAATAAATACCTAATTTTTCATATGTTGAGTACTTTTGTAATTTTGAGTTACATCCTCTTGAATGCCTGACTAAAATCTGTTGTCAAGATGTCTTGAGAGAGCAGAATGTATCATGAGCAGAAACAAAATTATTTGGATCCATGTCAGTTGCATTAAACGCTACAGGAGCCATTTCTTAACTTATGAAATTAAATGAAAACAAAATTCATCCTCACTTCACAAAGTGGACCATGGGAATTAATTGCATTATGGACGTGATGACCCAATGAAGCCATTCTGAGATTCCGACAAAAAAAATCGTTGTCAGCACTTTTCTCTTTTTCCTGTAGATGTTTTAATCTTTTTGTACATTGGTGTATAATGATGATTTAAGGTTTATTTTTGGCCATCGAACCGAAAGTGTCTGGCTTTTCTATGGAACGCCAACACTGTCTTATTATGCCCATTATTAATTATATGTTGTGCATTTACCTTTATATGATGTGCATTTACCTTTATATGATGTGCACTTGTCATCATATGATGTGCAAACATCATTATATGATGTGCAAACATCATTATATGATGTGCAAACATACTTATATGATGCGCATATATACTTATATGATGTGCAAATATACTTATATGATGTGCAAATGTACTTATATGATGTGTAAACATTCTTATGTGATGTGAAAATATACTTATATTATGTTGAAAGATCCTTATATGATGTGCAAATATACTTATATTATGTTGAAAGATCCTTATATGATGTGCAAATATACTTATATGCTGTGCAAATATACTTATATAATGTGTACATATCATTATATGATGTGCAGTTTCCCTTATATTACGTGCAAACATCTTTATATGATGTGGTTGTGTCATTATATTATGTGCTTGTAATCTTATATGATGTGGTTAGGTTTACTTCATTATAGGATGTCGAAACGTCATTATATGATGTGCTTTCATCGTCGTTATGGTCAATGAACATGATTACGATTAGAATGATTACTGTCTACGTCATAACTGATTCCGATCTGCTTCTGCGGAGTAACCGTTACTACTAATTAGGATCAAATATATTGCTACCGTTTGGAAAATGGTTGAGACTTGAGATAAACCTTGTCATGTCAGTACCTCGTTTTAAGATGCAAAAAAATCACATCTGATATTGTTGGAAAATTGTAAAAATATATATGAATTGCAAAGTTTTGTTTAAATCGCAAATCTTTAATAATAAACATACGGAGTCTACAATACGGTTAAGGTTATTGAATTGAATAAATAATTCTTTTATGTCATGCTATATGATCGTTTTAACGAGGGAAGGCATTATATTTGTCAATTTCGGTATACCTAACGTTAGCAATTTTTCTATAAGAAGATAATACACGAAGTTAGTATTTTCATTTATGTAAATATTGCCTTTCTAATCATGTTAGCTGTTCGAGTTTCTCTTTATATATTCTCAAGATAGACACAAACAATTGGGAATAAATCGGACTCTGATAGAGTAATGGCTCATATAAGGAACCGATCATTTGTAACAAAAAAAAGAGGGGATAGGAAAAGTGGCATTCAATTTTATATAGTTATAAATTTGCCGCGGTATAATGTTATGGCGAATTCTTTGTCAACCGTAGGCATCAATCTTTACGCCTCGTTTCGCTCACCTGAATTGCTAAAACCTGAAAATTTAGTTTCAAAATTTCTTCTAGCAGAGAATTTTTCATCTGATTCTATTATTGAATGAAGGTGTGGTAAATATTAATGAAACCACAAACGGCAAATCCAAACTAATATAAAAAAAGAAGATGTGATATGATTGCCAATGAGACAACTATCCACAAAAGACCAAAATGACACTAACATTAACAACTATAAGTCACCGTACGGCCTTCAACAATGAGCAAAGCCCATACCGCATAGTCAGCTATATAAGGCCCCGATAAGAAAATGTAAAACAATTCAAACGAGAAAACTAACGGCCTTATTTGTGTAAAAAAAAATGAACGAAAAACAAATATGTAACACATAAACAAACGACAACCACTGAATTACAGGCTCCTGACTTGGGACAGGCACATACATAAATAATGTGGCGGGGTTAAACATGTTAGCGGGATCCCAACCCTCCCCCTAACCTGGGACAGTGGTATAACAGTGCAACATAAGAATAAATTAGTTCCCCGAAGTCGCAAACAATTTTCATACTTCAGTACTTGTCTATACCTTGCAAGAAAAGGTTTCTCTATTATTAGTTATCAAGATAATAGCCAATAAAACAACAAAACTCTGAAAAGCCAAAACTACCCAAAAAGTACCTGTACTATAGAGTATATTCAGACACATTGCACTATTTGTTTTTTTTTAAATCTATTATGTTTCCAGGATAAACGCTAAATATTAAAAGACGCTGCGGTAAATCTTCACTTTGAAAAATTCAAAACACCACTCTCTATATGTAAGAGAACAACAGGTCTCAGTAAAAAATAAATAAATGCAGTGTTTTAAGTTCATTTAGACACCAGATTAAAAACGCTCAATTCTCTGGTTTTGTTGGATTGATACACACCTTCAAAAATTTGAAGGCTGAAATGTCATTGGCTGATGTAATATATACAAGGACAGAAAATGAAATGACGTGTTGTCAGATCCTTTTATGCAAAGCTGAAACAGATGATCTGTACATTATATATTAATAAATAAATGTGTTAGACACCGACTCTAGTTTGGGGGAAGGAGCACGTGTATTTCCTTTTTCGAAATTAAAAAAAAACAACAAAAAAACATGGTTTATTTTTTTTTTAAGTTTCATCATTGCTTTATTTTTTCCTCATTTTAAATAGAAACAAACTATTTCGCTTCCTTTCTGAAATAGATGAAATCTCTTTCAAGAAATTTAGAATCCAACATTTACAAAACAACTTGCATTCCCCCCCCCCCCCCCCTCACACCCTCACATAAAAATATCAATAGTCGGTAAGTTAGCCCTGTTTAATTGAGTCTAGAGGTGAATACTTGTATATGAGCGGCTTCCCACGAAACCTTTAATATTGCGGGTTACTGCATGTCTAGTGCTGGTACTTTCGTCGTAGCATGTTCGCCTTGAGTGAGAGAGGTCGTGGGTTCGAACCCCGTCGGGTCAAAACCAAAGACTTTAAAATTCTTATTTACATGCTGCTTCCCAGCTAATTATATAAGCACGCGGGATTAAGGATTAAGAGCAAAAGCTGGTCGGCTCGGAATCAGAAAAATGTGTCCGGGTAAGGAGATATACATGTCTTCCTTCGGAATGCTACCTTTTGAACTAGCATGTTAAAAAAACCGGCTCAGGGTGTCGGTCTAGTACAAAACAGGGTTAATATTCAAACCACATTAACATGTTCTTGTACGAATATGCATATATCAATTTGCTGCTGGACCTCAAGAATCCACCCATAATCATCTATAGTTGACACTGTGAAATATATGCACAAAAACATGATAAAAAGCTGCACGTTAATGTAATACACCGAGTTCAGGTTCATTCCATATCTCCTTTAATCCATTTCGGGTGAAAGTGATGGGCGCTCGGTGGTCGAGTGGTTACATTGCCATTTCGTGGCCTTTTATAGCTGAATATGCGGTATGGGCTTTGATCATTGTTGTAGGCCGTACGGTGACCTATACTTGTTAATTTCTGTGTCCATTTGACCTCTTGTGGAGAGTTGTCTCTTAAGCAGTCATACCACTTCTTCTTTTTTATAAGTAGTCGAACTGCTGTATCACTAGCATGTCAACACTTAGGTGTGTGATTTCAAATCCCACACGTGGCAGGTAAGCTCGATACCAATCTTAATTGACCAGAATTGTATGTTTTCCAAACGAAGGTCAGGGGGTCTCTCCGGGCACTTCTGCTTTCTCCACCAATATAAACTCACCGCCACGAAATAGAATGAAAGTGTTGAAAGTGGCGCTAAATAACAGTCATGACTCAATCAATCATCCATACCGGTATACTTATGGCCTCTAAATCTATATAATAGCAATGTCAATGTATGACATCAGTATACAGAGATAAAAATAATAACTATTTACAGTATATACAAAACAAGAGAGAGAGGTTTCAAAATTACAAAGCCAGCTGGAGGACAAACGCACGTGTTTATATATTTTTTTTATAAACGAACAAGCTGATGTTGACATTTTACAGAAATCTTATACATCCTTCCTGTTTTCAAGTTTTCGTACATGGCTTAAAGCCTTATCGGATAAATGTTTTTTGTCATATTGAAATTTCCCGTTTTAGTAACAACAATTCCCAAATAGTTATATTCTTTTATCATCTCAATGTTAGTATCATTGTAAGAAAATCGGAGATTTTTTGGCTTCCGTCCAAAAAAAAACCTCACTAAGACTGAATTTTGACAACTTTCCTTTCAAGTTCCAAGCCTTACAATAATCATGGAAAGCATTGAGTTGAGTCTGCAGGTCCTGTGCTGTTTCAACCAACAACACCGTGTCATCTGCAAACAATATAACAAAACACTTAAGATATATTTCTAATTCTCTTTCCAGATCTTCTGGTATAGTTCTGTTAAGTCATGTAATATTTCTAGTCACTAAGAAATTATTTTAGTCAATCAAAAGTAAATAAAATAGGAAAGGTGATAAGTTTTCTCCTTGTCGAACAACATTGTCACAAGCAAGCAAAGTATTCCGAATTATAATTACTATCGTGTATCATCGGTACAGCGGATATAGCTTTGTAGGTACTTCGAAGCATGAAAAACTATATACCGTACATTCATTTAACTATGCACCGTACAGAAGGATTCATGTGGTCAGCTATACACAACGCTTCTTGTCGGAATAAAATATCGAAAAATAACATATGTACAAAATATTTTAATGCCAATTATTGAAACAGCTATACTTATTACGCACAAACAGTGGCCTTCTATCAGAAAAAGAGTTGCAATGAATATAGAATCATATCGGATGAGACGAGCGCCAACTTCTTTGACAAGTATTTGCACATGTTTTTAGTAAGGATTCTTGTTTTGGGCAAATAGTGAGACTTCTCTAATCACCAACCTAAGACCAAATCATTTCTTAAAACAACAAATATGTTTAGATTGAAGTACACATTGATATAATGTAAACAAAACAAAGATTTTCGTACCGTGTCAGAAGAAAAATCGATCACGACCCCTTGGTTAGTATCTATATCCGCTGTACCGATGATACAAGGAGACGCCAGCGAGTGGGCAAGTGTTGACATAAAGAGTGATGACACAGTAATAAGGTGGACACAGTAATGAAAAAGTTAATGCGTTTTATTCTATTTTTTTTAAAGACGAAAAAGAGGAACAAAATGCAAAAGACGGGCGTCACCCCATTCATCTCGGTTGGAAAATAAAAATGTTAAATACCCTAAATTGGAAAAAATGTGGCAGAGTGTGATTTTCAGTGGTTTTTTCCCCCTTTTAACTCAAGAACTATATCGTCTACGTAAAATCCGTTGCCATTACCGAAAAAGATCAAAATAAGTACCACAAAGGTAAAATCCGATTTAATCGGACGAAAAATTAAATCTAAAACACTTCATCAGGAATCAACCCCTTATATCTCATAAATCGTTGACTCTACTCCAAATCTGTTGACATACTAGTACTAATGTTTCAGAATTTTATTAGCAATTAAAAAAATCTCCATTAAAATAAGTTGAAAATAAACAATCTGTATATGGCAATATGTGCTCATTGTTGAAGACCGTATGGTGACCTATAGTTATTAGTTTCTGTGTAATTTGGTCTGTTGTGGAGAGTTGCCTCATTAGCAAAGATACCACTTTTTCATTTTTTATAATTTCCCACATAGCCATTTCGCATGTTGTGGGCACTCCGTATACTAAGCTTGAAGTCTTCGAAATTGGGTATTTTCTCAAATAATTGGCGTTTTCTGTGGAAAAAAGATTGGTTCAAAGACAAATTAAAAGTCCTATCACACATATTTCCGATTTAGTATGGTTTTAGAGGAGTTGCGGCTCAATGAAATCGGTCTACTCCTTTAGTAGCATAGATTATATGATATACTACATGTAATATCATTGTACATATTCAATACTACATTATACATCTTACCATTTACAGATTAATATTATTCAACAACATTTAATAAAACAAACCATCTCGCCATAGTATGCATCAGTAGATAATTTTATAGCTATTGTTATGAAATAATTTTGAAACAGACTGTGATTTCAATGGTGTCTTTTGCAAGGAATAGAAATAAGCAGATGTGGTATGAGAGCCACTGAGACAACTCTCCATCCAAGTCATTATTTGTAAGAGGAAACAATTATAGGTCATAGAACGACCTTCAACACGGAGCCTATGCTTAAACCGAATAGCAAGTTATAAAAGGCTCTTATTTGTTATCATTTTCTCCACAGCCGGAGATTTCTTCAACTAGCTCCTGTATTAACTGATTTTAATCTTCAACCGAAATGTTTGAAACGTTAATTTTGTTAAATTTCTTTGTCTCATTTTCCCTATAAATTGCACTTTCGCTAGCGATAGACACATATTTGAGCCGGGTTAATAGTTTACAGAAGCAGATCGGAATCAATTATGACGTAGACAGTAATCATTCTAATCGTAATCATGTTCATTGACCATAACGACGATGAAAGCACATCATATAATGACGTTTCGACATCATATAATGAAGTAAACCTAACCACATAATATAAGATTACAAGCACATAATATAATGACACAAACACATCATATAAAGATGTTTGCACGTAATATAAGGGAAACTGCACATCATATAAGGATATGTACACACCATATAAGGATCTTTGCACATCATATAAGACATTTGCACATCATATAAGGATCTTTGCACATAATATAAGTACATTTGCACATCATGTAATAATGTTTGCACATCATATAAGAATGTTTGCACATCATATAAGAATGTTTGCACATCATATAAGTTTATTTGCACATCATATGAGTATATATGCACATCATATAAGTATGTTTGCACATACTATAATGATGTCTGCACATCATATAAGGATATTTGCACATCATATAAAGGTGTTTGCACATCATATAATGACAAGCGCACATCATATAAAGGTAAAAGCACAGCATATAAAGGTAAATGCACATCATATAAAGGTAATTGCACATCATATAAAGGTAAATGCACATCATATAATGAAAATGGTCATAACAAGACAGTGTTGGCGTTCCATACTTTTCTCATCACTATATATATGCATCCGTTGTTATCATTCATAAACTATTCTCTCTTACACTTGACCATTGGCTTATTTAATTATTTCTAAGTAGCAACATTCCAGAAGCACCTGCATACGGGGTATATATCTCCCAATTGATACGATATTCCCGTGCTTGCATTTCCTATCATGACTTTCTTGATAGAGGGTTGCTGCTCACAAGGAAGCTATTAAACCAAGAGTTCCAAATGGTGAAGTTGAGATCATCCCTTCGTAAATTTTACGGACGCCATCACGAGTTGGTTGACCGTAATGGAATAACCGTTTCACAAATGATATCGGATATGTTCCTTACGTCGTAACTACCACCCCCTTCCCTTTCATGAATGTGATCTACCGAATTAAATTATTTACCGGCTTTGTTATAACATGAGCAACACGACGGGTCTAACATGATGAGCAGGATTTGCTTACCCTTCCGGAGCACCTGATATCACTTCTAGTTTTATGGTGGGGTTCGTGTTGCTTATTCTTTAGTTTTCTATGTTATGTAGTGTGTACTATTGTTTGTCTGTTTGTCTTTTTCATTTTTAGCCATGGCGTTGTCAGTTTATTTTCGATTTATGAATTTGACTGTCCCTCTGGTATCTTTCGTCCCTCTTTTAAATCTTCTAAAACATATTCATTAAATCTATATGAAATCTTGAATAATACCAATGTCACTAGAATTAGAATAAATGTAAACAAAATGAACCACTTATTAGCGTCCCAGCAGCTGCAGGACTTCATTGACAATATTAATCAATATACCAAACACGCGGACCTAGCATTTGTTGAAGAACAGGTTGAAAAATGATTGAAATGTAAGAGGAGCTGAGATCAAGAGCTGTATATTGTAAGAATGGTCATTGGGTGCACTATAAGTGCGAGGAATTGTCCGAAGCCTAAATCCTGCGTCTTGAGGATAACAAAGAATCCACATCAACGTACTCATGTCAACAATGTATGAAAACCAATTCTGGTCAAAATTGTCAGCTTGCTTTCACAAATCATCAGGTACAGCTTCACCATGAACTACCTCGTATACAACTTATCAATGCACCAACATCTGCACAACAGATCATGCTTGAAGAACAATTGACTAACTGTCCAAGCTGTGATAGGCTATTAGACATGAGCAAATATCTTGTACTGAGTTTATAATTTCATCACAGGTGTATGGATAGTGAGATGGATATATGCTTTGCATGTATTGGCAAAAATTATCAATTAGCAAGTAATGCTACTATTACAGTTCCGCCTAATTCCGAACCCACTATAGTAACAGATCATGGAAGTGATGAGGCGCAAATTCCAAATACAACAGTGTCTATTGTGATAATTGAACATTATGACTTCATGGTCTGTAAACATATATACATTGATGCTAACATGTGGAAATGTAATTAAGTGTGAAATTGATATTTAGATAAAGTCCGACAGCGTTAGCTTTGATTAATGGTGTCTGCACATGTTTTTATAGTAAGATAGGGTCATCGGAAAGTTCACGTTAAGCTGCAGCATTGATTCATTATTATTATGTAGTTCGACCGTTTAGGACTAATAAATTATAGCTTATTTAGGAACTTTGTGTTTTTTATGTGTGTATAGTTAAGATACCACACCTATATTAACAACAAGAATACATCATGATACAGTAGTCCAACCTGAAGACACATCAGTAAAAACTAGCGTCAATGAGAATGAAACTTTTGTTAAAAGCATAAACAAAGAAGACCAGTCTCATATTAAGCAACGAGACACTAGGCAGCTTGAGTTAAAACTCAAAACGAAAGACAAGAAAATTAAGATGAAAGAGGCAGCTATCAATGACGAAGCAAAGGAAAAGACGTGACTATTAGATAGACTGCATAAAGCAGAAAGCAGACACTTTGAATAAGAGTTGACTATAAAGACCATGAACAAGAGAATAGAATTACTTGAGAACCAAAACACCAATAACAGTATATCTCATAACAATAACAGTTGTACTAATGACCTAATCTCAGCAGTCAGAGACAAGGTTACCCACTTCGTACTTCGTAAAGTTAAAAATGAGTTTGACAAGCTAAATGTCACTGCAAACCATACAGATAAGAATGTCAGAGCTGAGAATCTAGATGGGCTTCCAACACATAGAGTAATAGATAAAAGTAATGATCTTATCACTGCCCCCGGACGCAAACTCAAAACTATGATCACCAATGCTACTAATCATCATGCTAGTGCTGTTGGACAATCTCGCACAAACGTACAGCTCAAAATAACGAAATTCGATCATCACAATGTATTCATTCAACAAGAAAGCCAACAACCAAGTACACGACCTGTACCAAAACCAGTATTGTATGCCTCCAAATGTGTTATCTGGACGACCAATGTATTTTAATGCAGCACCTACTGGGCATTTTAATGCAGCACCTACTGTTCGTTTTAATGCAACACTTACTGGGCATTTTATGCAGCACTTACTGTGCGTGTTAATGCAGCACCTACTGGGCATTTTTTTATACAGGAAAAGCCTACATAGCCGGATACACTGACAGTAGATAGTATTGCTGTTGGAGAGTCTCATAACGTTGAACCTGTAAATATTGTAAATAGATATAATATTGTGAGGAAGAAGAGCATTAGAATTTTATCTTTTAACTGCGAAAACATTTTACCATGTCCATTCTTTGAAGAAGGACACAGACATATGTCTCATTCAGGAATACTGGCTCTGTAATTGCCAGATTGACAACTTAAATGAGTTGCATGAACAATTGTATGGTGTAGGAAAATCTGTAGACGATAGAGACCCTATAACTCCTGTGCAAATGCCTCGAGCATATGGCGGGGTTGGATATTTATGAAGAAAAGAGATGGATATCTTACTTACCATTAAGATATTGGTAATAAACGTATACAGTGTGTTGAATTGAGAGGAGACGAAAAACACTCAGTATATTTGCCCTGTAGAGGATCTACGAATAATTTTTATGAACTTCAAGATTGTGTTCATATGTTGTGTGAAATCATGCAATCATTTACTGGAAAACATTGTATCTTAGTAGGAAGGGACTTTAACGGAAAATACTTTCAACAAATATGGTCTTACGAGGAATCAATATATTTTCGATTTTATGGAAGAATGCACATTTTCTGCAAAGGAGGTTGGAAATAATTGTATACACTCCAATGGAGTAGATAGTACTTCAATATATCATATACTGTACCCTGATCATTTACAAGATGATATATTATATTTAAAAAAAAAGATAGACATTATAAGCAATTAATGTATCACTATCCGATACTGGCCGAAATTAACTTTGAGTTCTCCAATAGTTCTAATAAATTAAAGTCATCAAAAAGAGACCAAATCAACTGTAAAGTAAATTGGAATAAACTGGATAAGGATAAATATCACAAGACCATAGAAAAAGGGGATAGATGCATTAAAATTAGATCTAAGTACCACTGACGGTATCAGTGATCCATTTTGTAACATAAATGGCATCATTAATTCTGCTGCCAAGTCATTAGCACCTGCACACAAGGCATTAAGGAAACGACAAAGGCAGAATATAGACCATGCTATTAAGGGACAGAAACAAGCGCATACACTACGGAAATTTCAAGGGATGTCAGTAGACCCTTTCAATGTGTTAGTTATCAATAAAAAAAACATACAACATACAAATTAAGCTAGAAAGCAGTGCAGAAATGAGATTGACGATTTAATGACAGAGAAGAGATAGTTTAAGCTAGAGTCATGGATAATTAATTATTCCATAAGCTAATTAGAAGACAACGTTACGAGGCAAACTAGGCAAACTTATTGACAAACTACGTGTCGATCAACAGCGAAACAAACATCTTAGAAGGCTGGCGAAATCACTTTTCAAATCTAGCAAAAAAAATCAGATACGTCAAAATTTGATATACAATATCTAGATAACGTAGATAGTGAATATGAACATATTATTAAAATCTGTAGGGATGAGAGAGCTAATTCCGGTTGTAATCAAAGAGCTAGATGAAGCTATATATATATAAACCGAGTAGAAGTAAAGCGGCATATATTTTTGGTGTTACATGTGAGTGGAAAGTATTTCATATGATTGAAGAAAATTAGATAGTTTCTCACTTAAAATTATAAATGCAGCATTTAAAATTTTTTATTACTAGTATACCAGACATCCTTAAAGTTGGAACATTATCCTCTATATTCAAAAATAAAGGAAACATACTAGACGCTAAGAGAGGAATAACCATTACTCCAACCATATCTACATATTGTTGAAACCATATTAAAATTTCGTATTAATCCTCAAATTTTAGATAAACAAAACGGGGATTTACTGAAAACTCTGCTCCACTTAATGCTACTCTTATGATAGATGAATTCGAACGAAAGAACAAAGACCTAAAGAAAACAACAATCACAGGAATGCTTGACGTAAAATCGGACTTTGATCTGGTTTGCCGCTCCAACATGATACGGAAATTATACTATCTTGGACTCTCAAAACAGTCAGTGCTTCTAATAGACAGTCTATATACAAACGCAACTACAAAACTAAAATGGAATGGACAGCTAACATAATCCTTTGATATCGAACAATGTGTACGACAAGGGGAAACCTTAAGCGCCGATTTATATAAAATATATATAAACCAACTACTAAATCAACCTTCTAGAAGATTCTAACCTCGGTGGAAAAAATGGATCTATTTCACGCTGTGCCCCACTGGCGGAAACCCAGTTAAAATAGAACAAAAGAATCGAAGCTCTTTGTTAGAGAAGGCGATAAATGCGTACTGTAATGATTAAAAATGCAAGATCCAGTGTCAAATTGAACGGTGAACAATCAAATGCATTTAATATTGAACAAGGTGTCCGACAAGGAGGTACTCTTAGTGCCAACCTTTACAAAGTTTATGTAAACGATCTATTAAACGAAATATGTAACACTGGGTTTGGAGGACATATTGGAACGATCAACTGTAGTGCGCCTACTTGTGCTGATGATCTTACCATAACTAGTAATTCTCAGTTTGAAGCACAAATACTAGTCAACATAGCTAACGATTACAGCAAAAGAGAGTCATATATAATACAACCTACTAAAAGCGTTGTACTACCTATCCAAACCAACACCAATGCCCATAATGATATGACACTTCTTATGGATGATAGGGAAATGCCTACAGTTGATAAAACAACACATGTTGGGATACAAAGATCGAACTGTAACACACAACTAGTAACTGCGGAGGAAAACATTAAGAAGGCAAGAAGAGCTTTATACAGTTTAATGGCAAGTGGCTTGCATGGAGAAAATGGACTAGACCCATCTACATCTATATCCACCTTCAGAACATATGTTATGCCTATCCTACTATATGGACTAGATGTTGTAATGACCAACAGCAAATCTTTGAAAATATTACAATCTTTCTACAAGAAAACGATAAAGCAAATATTATCTTTACCAATATCAACTGCAGACCCGGCTATATATTTATTATCTGGATTACTACCCATAAATGCTGAAATTGATATAAAAATTATAACTTTACTTGGAAATATTCTATGTTCTGACAAATCAACTGTTGAATGGAAAATAGCAAACCGTCAATTGAAAATTAAATCGTGCAAAAGCAACAGTTGGTTCATAGATGCAAAGAAAATTTGTTTTAAATATCAACTAACAGACCCAGTAGAATTTTTGGATACAATAACAACAAAAGAACATGGAAAAGAAGCATGGTGAATAAAATTAAAACATACTGGCATAGAAAGATCTTGGATGAGAAAGAACATTTCAATAGCCTACAATATTTATCTCCAATATACAGCCTTGGTCATTGTCATCCGTTGATCAGTATATCTACTTCTGACCCAAAAATAATACAAAAATTGCCACCACGAGTGAAAATTGCAACAGGGGTATACATCCTACAATCACAAAGAGCCAAATATAACTCTAATGCAGTGGACCCAACATGTCAATTATGCAAAAATGGAGAAGAAACATTATCCCATTTCCTGCTTACTTGTGTAACTCTAGATGCTGTAAGAAAACCCATATTGGAAAAAATAGTGAGAACTGCTGGTAGAATTTTCTCTGAGAGCAACAGACTCAATAACATTGAACTACTCCGATTGATTTGCGATCCTTACAACTATTGCAAAAATAACAGTGATCAAATATTTGATAATATATCAAAAATTCTTGAACCTCAATGTAGGAAAATGTTACACCTACTCCATACAACAAGATATAGACTTCTCGGTCTGGATACTAAACAACTCAAAAAGAGGAGGAAAGTTTAAGACTATTAGTTAATTATATATAATTGTATATAATTAAAGTGTTATGTAAGTGACTCAGCATAAGACAGTCCAAATTATCACTTCTTATTTAGATAATTTTAGATTTTAAAATTGCCTATTGCGTATAGTATAAATTGACATTTGTGTATATAATATTCCGGTGGATGGAACCTTTATTTGTGTGATAATTATATATATATTCGTGGTGGTGGATGTCACTCCAGCTATAATTGGAGGTGTGCCTTGACTGGCAGAATTTATTATACAGATTACAGATTACAGATTATAGTAACAAACATTTTACAAGTTAATAGAAACAAATAAAACGACAATTTTCTTCTCAATTACGAAGTGTTTTATTTTAAAAAACACCATTTGCATAAGTTTTCAATTTATCTAATACATAGTGAGGCAGAACAATTAGATATCAAGTCGACGACATGGGTATCTATCAAGTTGGATGTAGAAAATGCATAACCTCCGATTTTTTTTTTATATAACGGACGGAAAACATATAAGTCTATTAGTTCATTAATTTTCGTGGCTACCCTTCGATTCTGTTACTCAAGAAAAAATTCCCAAAAATGGGTAACAATAGACCACTTTCGAGTTCATCCGTCACCGGAGAAATCTCGTCAATTATACGCACCTTTGTGACGTCATTTACCAGATAGATGGGCTCGCCTGTATCCCTGCACTATAAACATTCATCAAGCGTCTAAGTGATCGTCATTGTGCAGTGTAAACTAGAAATAATATTTGTTCCGTAGGTAACTAATCAAAATTCCCTAATGACAGCAGTGCATATTGTCAATTATGAGAGTTTGATTTGCCGAATTATTCGTGCAATATTATAACTTTATAGTTTTTCAACCACTCGCTCAACATTGAAACGGAAGTCATGACGCACCTAAACGCACGAGTGACGTTCACTAAAACTAAAGTTTTTAACGGAAATGCATCGAAATTGAAAGTTGTCTATTATATCGAAAAGAGAAAATCAAGTGCACCTTTTTATGTTAGGGCGTGTTTGAGGTGTATATTTTATCTTTGAAACGTACAAAGCAAGCGTATTTGATATATCAGCGTTGTACTACCTATCCAAACCAACACCAATGCCCATAATGATATGACACTTCTTATGGATGATAGGGAAATGCCTACAGTTGATAAAACAACACATGTTGGGATACAAAGATCGAACTGTAACACACAACTAGTAACTGCGGAGGAAAACATTAAGAAGGCAAGAAGAGCTTTATACAGTTTAATGGCAAGTGGCTTGCATGGAGAAAATGGACTAGACCCATCTACATCTATATCCACCTTCAGAACATATGTTATGCCTATCCTACTATATGGACTAGATGTTGTAATGACCAACAGCAAATCTTTGAAAATATTACAATCTTTCTACAAGAAAACGATAAAGCAAATATTATCTTTACCAATATCAACTGCAGACCCGGCTATATATTTATTATCTGGATTACTACCCATAAATGCTGAAATTGATATAAAAATTATAACTTTACTTGGAAATATTCTATGTTCTGACAAATCAACTGTTGAATGGAAAATAGCAAACCGTCAATTGAAAATTAAATCGTGCAAAAGCAACAGTTGGTTCATAGATGCAAAGAAAATTTGTTTTAAATATCAACTAACAGACCCAGTAGAATTTTTGGATACAATAACAACAAAAGAAACATGGAAAAGAAGCATGGTGAATAAAATTAAAACATACTGGCATAGAAAGATCTTGGATGAGAAAGAACATTTCAATAGCCTACAATATTTATCTCCAATATACAGCCTTGGTCATTGTCATCCGTTGATCAGTATATCTACTTCTGACCCAAAAATAATACAAAAATTGCCACCACGAGTGAAAATTGCAACAGGGGTATACATCCTACAATCACAAAGAGCCAAATATAACTCTAATGCAGTGGACCCAACATGTCAATTATGCAAAAATGGAGAAGAAACATTATCCCATTTCCTGCTTACTTGTGTAACTCTAGATGCTGTAAGAAAACCCATATTGGAAAAAATAGTGAGAACTGCTGGTAGAATTTTCTCTGAGAGCAACAGACTCAATAACATTGAACTACTCCGATTGATTTGCGATCCTTACAACTATTGCAAAAATAACAGTGATCAAATATTTGATAATATATCAAAAATTCTTGAACCTCAATGTAGGAAAATGTTACACCTACTCCATACAACAAGATATAGACTTCTCGGTCTGGATACTAAACAACTCAAAAAGAGGAGGAAAGTTTAAGACTATTAGTTAATTATATATAATTGTATATAATTAAAGTGTTATGTAAGTGACTCAGCATAAGACAGTCCAAATTATCACTTCTTATTTAGATAATTTTAGATTTTAAAATTGCCTATTGCGTATAGTATAAATTGACATTTGTGTATATAATATTCCGGTGGATGGAACCTTTATTTGTGTGATAATTATATATATATTCGTGGTGGTGGATGTCACTCCAGCTATAATTGGAGGTGTGCCTTGACTGGCAGAATTTATTATACAGATTACAGATTACAGATTATAGTAACAAACATTTTACAAGTTAATAGAAACAAATAAAACGACAATTTTCTTCTCAATTACGAAGTGTTTTATTTTAAAAACACCATTAGCTACAGGTTGACTTTATAACATAAAAATTCACAGTACGAAAAGACAAAATATATGGGTCAAGTGAAATACCTATCTAATGAATTACAAAAATAGAGTAGGTGTGTTCGAATAGCTATGTTTTACTAAAAGTACTTGACGACAGTCTTTTAAGTTGGATGATGAAAATGCATATCTGTGTGTGATAACTAGGGTTTAAAATCTGCAACCACTGAAAATGTTTGGTCTGCCCTGCCACAAAATATTTAAATGTTTAAGAATTTTCGAAAATTCCACCTGACAACCGATCAGACAATAGTTTTAAGTTGAATCAATGCAGACAATATATTAGTTGATGCTCATTCGCGAGTAGATACATTTGCCTTTTAAAATACAACCGACATATAAGGATCGTAATGGTGCTATGTGGATAAATTTATCGGTTTTCAAGAGCAAAATTGGCTGCGCGTCATCCCTACTATGGTTTCCGTTTCTACGATTGTGAAAATGAACTGGCGTAATGGGGAGATAATTTTGACGATGTCGAATCCTGACTGCCCACCTGCGCTGACGATATAGCCTTAGTAAGCGATAATCCGTACAACCTACATGCAATGGTCAATATAGCATCAGATTACAGCAAACGTGAAGGATGTCATTTTCAACCAAGAAAGAGCATCTTCCTCCCTGTTAAAACGTCAAACTGATTATTAGTATTTGATAACATGAATCTAGATTTGAACATGTTGAACTGATGCCTATTGTTGACAAACCTCACCTATTGGCATTCAGAGAGTATATAAAGATTCTGCATCTGCCACAGAGAAGAAAACTCTATATAGACTTATGGCAGCTGGCCTACATGGCGAAAATGGATTAGATCCGGTTACAGCAATCAGTTTTTTTAAAACCTATATCATTCCAGTCATGCTATGCGGGTTGGAGACATTAATCCCTTATAGGAAAAATCGAGATATAATCAACAAACAATACAAAAAGATGCTGAAGCAAATACTATCTTTGACTACAAATGTAGCAGATTCTGCTGTACATATTATCTCAGGTCAACTCCTAGCAGAGGCTGAAATTCATAAAAGTGCATTCACTTTATTTTGCAATATATGTAGAATAGGGAAGAGTTAAATGGAATGGAGAATTGCAGAGAGACAGCTTTGTATTAAAAACTAAAAACATGACAAGTAATAGTTGGTTCATTGAAATGAAATTATCTGAAATATGACATTGATGATCCTTATCGTTTTCTTATCACTCCATTATCCATTATGGAAAAAACTAATATCAACAAAGGTTAATGGCTATTGGAAAAAACGTTTAAACGATGAATCTAAAATATATCCAACATTATCATATCTGGAAATGAGTTATAAGGTAGGACAATGTCATCCTATGTTATCGTATTATCGACAAAATATACCACAAGACTAACAATCCTCAACTTGCAACGCCTCTCCGTAGACAAAAAGAGGACTACTGGATTCGACATTTGGGAAGTGCGACACCATATGGTTGTAATGACAAAATTGATGGTATAGGTATTCTATCTAGTCCTTCCTGTAGCTCGGTGAATGTGATGAATATTTTCAACTCTACTCCTCGACGTAGATGCAGTCATGGTCATCGTCATTATACATTACCAACTTTGCATGATATCTCTATTTATGACTTGCTGCCAGGTATACAAAAGCCGTTAGGTATTCATCACATTCGCACGAAACTTTATTCATTACCCCTTTCAAAACTTCAATCTCTATTTTGAAACCACTGTTACAAACCCGCATTCAAACCAATAGAAACTTACAGCTATCCGGCATTTCGGACATTGCAAGTCACAGACTTTTCAAACCAATTAGCATTGGAAAATGTGAAAAAGAGAAAAGATCTATTATTAAACTTTCCTTTGCCAACAAAGGTCTCGATGACGTCAACTAAGGCAATATCCTTCATCATTAATTAGTTCTGTCGAAAATACCTCCTTATTTTAAAGATCAGTCAGTACCTATAATTTCTTATACCTGTACCAAGCCAATTGCCACTAAAACAATTTCAAGTACAAACACGTTTTGCTGGATCTCAACATTGACGACTTCAAGTCTAAACCTCCTGATTGCACCTGTGCTAGTTCCCAAGATATAATACAACTTCAAAATACTGTTGGAATCATCCCAAGTACTGGTGGGGTTCGTGTTGCTTAGTCTCTAGTTTTCTATGTGCTTAGTCTCTAGTTTTCTATGTTGTGTATTCTGTACTATTATTGTTTTCTGTCTTTTTATTTTAAGCAATGGCGTTGTCAGTTTATTTTCAATCTATGATTTTGACTACCCCTCTGGTACCTTTTCTCCTCTTTTGTAGAAGACTAAACAATTATTGATATATATTGGGTTTTCTTTCATTACTGCCACTAATTATTTGAAGAAGTTTTAAATTCTGATCTACCATTGTTATATAACCAGTAATAATAACTAGATCAATGAGTAAAACATTCGACAAATACAACTAAAGTATTCTCTTCATACATCGGGTAGAAAATCCTAAGTCTTTAATGCGGGGTTCACACATTGCCGATTATTGCTCCCGTTTGAGATCAGACAGCGATAAGACACGAAAAGTAAAAAAGTTGGATTACTATCCTCAATTATCTGGAATGTCCTATCATTGTCTGAACGCAGTCGTTTAAATTTGTAACAGATTCCTATGGGTCGGGAATGGTTCGGATAGTTCGGCGAAGCACCCCGACAGTTAGGTGCGTCCCGTAACATTCGGGGAGACTCAGCCGATTTTGTCTAGTAGGATTACAAGCGTGACTGTGTCGTGACAGATTCTGATGTATCGGATCAATATCCTAACAATGTTCTGTGTTTCCTGGACGATGTCTTGTGGAATTGGAATGATCTTGAGATTTTTTTCATTGCTGTTTTTCTGCCGATTGAGTCCAGGTTGCATCCAGATCTTGTCGATTAAGTACCGTTATCAATACCAAATTCGTCAATGGTACCCACGTCAGAGTGCCGAAATATGACTAAGACCCGATAAATCCGTTTGCAATACGATAGAGCGGACCGTGATAGGATTATGTTCCGACAGTACATGATCATCCCGAGTATGCCGACAGTTTTCGAACGGATAACTTCCATCAGCGTCGGTTCACTGCCTGGTCACTGTCTGACCTCTGTCGGATTACATTCGGTAGAATCGGGACGCAGTCGTGACAGACTCGGTCGAATTTTACCATGCAAAAGATACAAATCGGATAAGAATCGGATTGAAAACGGGATTGTCGGTACAAAATTCGCTTTGAAACGGTTCAATATCGACGCTTCCTGAACAATATCTGATTGTTGTCGTGATTAAAAACATTTATTTACAAATTTTGATTAAAGTTTGAATTTCCATCCACGATTCACAGGATCTTGATTAGACTTTTGACAAATTTTAATCGGGAATTGTCCTGTCAAGGACGGTAGTAAAAATCGTGAATGTGTGACCCCAGCTTAAGATTCAAAGTTGTGTTAACAGTTGATTTACAATAATGATTGAGACCATAGCAATGATAGTTCGTGTCAACACAAAAGTGAGGACTCAGTTTGAAAATAACTTAATATAATATATTCATTCGTAACTCAAATATGATATATTCGTTCGAAGAAAGTTTAGAAACTGAATAGAAAAATAAACAATGGCCCAAACTAGGTTTCATGCAGGTGTAACTAACCTTTTGCAGTTACTAGTATTGCATAAATCTATCGTGTATTAATGTTTTGCAGAACGCTTTTTACTAAAGTCCGGTATATCTAGAAATCAACATTTTCAAGGTAGATATAGTGTCCGGCTAGGGTTGTGTTTTTTTTTTCGAGTGATTTGATTTGTTTTTTCGAGTGTGACAACTTTTTGTTCGAGTTAATATGATCACAAAAGTAAACAAACAGACTTCCTTTAGTTTAAACAATATTTATTCAGATAAATCAACATTAAACTTATTATACAATGAAAATTAATAATTTTAAGGATTCAGAAACAAGCAATTTGCTTTTACAAATCTGTCTCCCTTTACAGACATAATACACTTATTGAACAATACATAAATATAAATACTGGCATGCTCTGTAATAAATATATGAATATGAAAAAGGTGAAAAAGGAAGAAGACTTCCTTTCTGACAAGACTTGATATAGAAGCTTGAGTTTGATATACAAGGTTATACAAGGTATGTTTATAGTATTTAAGATAATAAGATATTTATATATCAATCCGACATTATTTTTTGTTAATATTCCAAAATACAGAATATCGAACCGTAAGCTATACAGGGCCCTAAAAATTACAAGTGTAAAATCATTTAAACAGGAAAACTAACGGTCTAATCTCATGAATCTACTAATATATAAAAACGAGAAACGAGAAACACTTATGAACCACATCAACAAACGAGAACTACTGAAAATCAGATTCCTTACTAAAGACAGGTGCAAAAAATTGCAGCGGGATTTAACGTTATCATAAGTAGCAATTTTCACTCTTATCTGAAACAATAGTGTAACATCACAACATAGAAAGGCACACTATAAAATATAATGATCTTGTCTGTTTGTTTTCGACTTAAAAGTTTGAATGTCCGTTTAGTATCATTCGCCTCTCCTTGAATGATGCGTTACCTAAAGCAACTATTACAAATGTGAGACAGTAACTTTGAAGCCCGGCTTCGATTGCTGATAAAATAGATGGAAATAATTTAGAAAGAGGTTTCATGGAGCACTTGAAAGACCCAGCAATATGCCGTTGTTTGTAACTTATATAGTTTAGGTATCCAATAGTGATGAAAGATTCAGTTCTTCATCTTTGGTTGAATTTGCAAAAGAACATATAAAAGACTTATGATTATCCAGGATTTCCTCTTTGATAAATGTCCTAGTGAATTGTCAATAATACCTTATTCATTTATCAAGCAGTTTATGTAATGAGTGTTACACACAAAACGATGTTGTTTGGGGCTTTATCTGCGGGGACAACAACATTTTTGTCATGGAGGTAGGACAAGTGTTTTGCAACATTTGGGTTTTTAAACATAGCATGGGTATTGATATACCCATTCAGTTTCTTAATTCTGATTTGTATCAACGACCTCACAGCCTTAATCCATTCGGAAAGAGTTTTTACGTCTTCTTACTCGCGTTTAGCCCATTGCCTAGCAAAATCCTCGACTGGATCCATCAGTATTTTGAGGTTGTATTTCCAATTGATGGATTAAGGTCACCTTTGGATAACACATTTCGCAGGGAAGTGTTAATGCCAATGTTGAGGTCACCGGTAATAACGTGGACTATATGTGAATTGGGAATTAGCACGCGTGCAATTAGGAGGTTTAGACTTGAAGTCGTCAATATTGAGATCCTTCAAAACGTATCTGTAATCTTTAATTGCAATTGGTTTGGTATAGGTATAAGAAATGTTTGATACAGACTGATTTTTGAAATAAGGAGGTACCTTAGACTGAACTAATTTATGATGAAGGATATTTGACGCCAGATATTCATTTAAAAGTATAATTCTCTTATGATCCCCACAGCTCATAAGTCGGACAAACTCTAGGCTGTACATGTTCTTGCCTTTTTCTGGGTGCTAATAATAAAGCAACTCTTTGACTTGCCGATAAGCCCTAGCACGGTCAGCTCGGCTCAAATGTGTTTGGTGAGTGTAAATATTTTGTTGACAAAATGCTGGAAAAGTTTGAAAAGACGGCCGCCATTTTGGTTTTGGTAATTATCTTTTTATTTTGTTGACTTTTTTTGGTTAGTTTACTTCCTTCACAACGGATGCTCTCAGAGCCTTGTTTGATGCAGCCCGCTAACAAGGCAGGATCTTGATGAAGTACTGGTCGTTGAGTCTCGGACATAGTTATATAACGATGACAGGAAGCATTATCAGGACCAAAGTCGTGAGACAGTGATATGGCGGTCCATTTTCTAACACCATGGATAATTTATGTTTTTGTCACAAGTATATGACTCTAAAGAATTATTATTAAGTAACATAAAATATTGCCCCCATGAAATGTTTTCTATCGGTCAAAATTCCATATAAAATATTGTCCGCGGACACTATTTCATTATGAAGTAATGTCCTGGACAAAATTTCATTAAAAAATAGTGTCCTTGTTCATTAAATTTTGTCACCTAATTCGGGACGATATTTCTCTATGAAATTTTTGTCCATGACAATATTCCATGGAAGCCATATGTTCACTTTGAAATACTGTCTATGAACACATTTTCTCAATCAAATTATTAAAAAAATAATCAACGCACACAAGCATGCAGCATACACATTTTAAAATTTATATATCTGAAATTATTTTGTTAAACAAGTATTATATAAAAACTCTTTAAGAGACAGGTCACGCATCACAAGAAAAACATGTCGGCGAATTGTTTGCTGGAAGCATGCAATTAAAAAAAATTAAGCTTCTTTTAATTTTGGACAAATGATAGATTTTTTGGGAGAAAACAGTAAATTTACATATAGTTATCAAAGGTACCAGGATTATAATTCAATATGCGAGACGCGCGTTTCGTCTACATATGACTCACCAGTGACGCTCAGATCAAAATAGTTTTAAAAAGCCAAACCAGTACAAAGTTGAAGAGCATTAAGGACCCCAAAATTCCAAAAAGTTGTGCCAAATACGGCTAAGGTAATCTTTTCCTGGGATAGAAAATCCTTAGTTTAACGAAAAATTCAAAAAAGTTTTGTAAACAGAAAATTTATAAAAATCACCATATATTTGATGTTCATGTCAAAACCGAAGTGCTGACTACTGGGCTGGTGCCGGATACCCTCGGGGACGAAACGTCCACCAGCTGAGTGGCAACAACCCACAATGGTGTAAATAGTTATCAAAGGTAAAACGATTATAATTTAATATGCCAGACGCGCGTTTCGTCTACATAAGACTCATCAAAATAGTTTTAAAGCTAAACCAGTGCAAAGTTGAAGAGAATTAAGGACCCAAAATTCCAAAAAGTTGTGCCATAAGATTTATAAAAAAACTAGCCATTTAGTTATAAAAAAAAACAATCGCATAAAAAAGTTTGTTTTTAATTTGAAGTTTCATATGACCTGATGACTTTAATATTATAACAACTTAATTCCTGTTAAAAGATCGATATAACTGAATGACCATATCCTAATATCGTGAGGTAAAGCAATGATTGAGGTTGTTGAATTTGATATATATGCTGTCTTTTTGTGCTATTTGTTTGTTTTTATTGGCACGGTGATTAAGATTCATGATAACACAATGTTGACTGATGTTCCCCTATTTTGACATTTTACCTAATATGTCCGGTTTTTTTTCACGCATGGTTGTCAATGTACCGTATTGGAATTTGATGCGACTGTCATACAAGTGAGAGGTTTACCTAGCTATAAACCAGGTTTAACTGATAAACAATTTATAAATTTCTACATTAGAAAATGCCTGTACCAATTCAGGAATATGACAGTTGTTATCCATTCGTGTTTTGAGCTTTTGGTTTTGCTATTCGATTAGGTAATTTCCGTTTTGAATTTTCCTCGGAGTTCAGTATCATATGTTTGTGATTTTACTTTTTACGCTACTTGACTGTATGTTTCATTTTCGACGGGGCCTTTGGTCTCTAGTGTAACCCGTAATTACAATCGTAACTACTCGGCCATTCTCGCTAAGCCCATCGTGTAGCGAGAATGGCCGAGCAGTTACGATTGTCCGAGTTTAGATTACTGTTTGTGTACAATGAGGTAAGCGGTTTTTAAAGTTTTTCCTGGAAGCACTCACTGACTCAGTTGTGTGAATATATTGTATTTTTGGTTGTATATATTGCTAATTAACATAACATTTAGGATGGCAGACGATTTTAAGTTCAAATTATTAGTATATATCCAAAAAATCAACCACGTTTAAGTTGTTGACACTTCCTCAATCTTCAAATAAAGGTTTCATTAGACTTCAAGGTACAACTGGACTTCATGGTAAGATATTCTCTGTGTCGCTTTTTGTTGCCTGTTGTTCACGCATAAAAATATCACCTGCTTTGGGACATTGTAAATATAACTTGATTAGTGGTATATAATGAAGACTACATGTATTTACATTATAACATTAACATTCACAACTCGCAAAATCCTACATGGCTGCTGCCTTTTTCAGAGACAAATATATGTCTCTGCTTCTCTTTTGATTGTCCTGAATATCCAACAAGTATGATGTACTAAAAAAATTAATGTGTAAGTCTGTGATAAATGCCAAAAGATCATGTATACCCTACTTTCACTTTGACCAAATTGCTACTTTCTCTTTTAACAATAATTTTTTTATGCCCAACCTTGACAGAGGGAGGGTAGGAGGGGTCCTGATCCCAGGCTTAAAATACGAAATTTTGAAATCCCGTGCTTAAAAACACTAAATCCCGAGGTCCCGAAATTTGAAAAAAGAATTCCCGGATCCCGAAAAGGTCAATCCTGAAATCCCGAGCTTAAAAACACCCGATCCCGGAGTCCTGATAAAGGTCCTATCCCCTCTCTTGACATGTATTGTAGTTTATTGACAGTATAATCCTTCTTATTAAATCTTAAGAGTTTCAGTTCATAAATATTCTGTGAATTAACTGTAAATAGTTGTAAAAACATCATCTTTCTATTCAGTCAGGGGACTTATTGAAATAAGTGATTTTTAAATCACTTATTTGAGTAGCAAATTTGAAGTTTTGTCACAAATTATGATTTTGTAGTTTTACCATAATTTTAAACACATAGGTTTAAATAGTATCTTTTTATTAGTAAAATTGAAAAAAAAAAAAAATTTTGCTTCTTTTAAGTAGCAAGGTTTATGCCTTTGATGCTATCATTTAGCTGCAAATTCTATTTTAGTTGAAAAAATGCTGTAATAATGGCTTTACATAATGAACTGATACTTTCTTAACAGATTTTTCCCAGCAGTGAGAGTATTTTTCCTGTAAAGTTCAAGGTTTCATCTTTCAGATTATGTAATAAAATTATACTGTTTGCGAATAAAAATTCACTGTTCGGGGGTGTTGAAATTAGTGGGGGTTATTAAAATAATGATACTTAAAGAAGTGATTTTTGGGAAGGAAATTGAGGTATGATACTTAAACAAATGATTTTTATGTCATTATCCTAGATTCAGTACAAAGTCATCACCTGAAATGACCTGGTCATCCTAGACAACACAGATGTTGGTTCTGATAAGTTTAGATACATAATTAGTCCCTGGATCATTAGTATTCTATATTTAAAGCTACAGTAAAATTAAATCACTTCTTCTAGTGATTATTTTGTACTACTTAATAGGTGATTTTTAAAGAAAGACAACTCTTACTTCCAACCTTTATGGAAATAATGTTACTTGAATCAGTGATTTAGAAAATCACTCATTTAAGTAAGTCCCCTGACTGCTATTTGCTCTCATAATACACAGTGAATAAATTAGTGTCAAATTAACTTTAAAGATATAAAGGCAAATTCCTAAAGACCAAAAATCTTGTCTTTTTTCATTTTGAGAATTAACTAAAAAGTGAATAAAATGTATGTGACCTAATCTGTAAATGTTATCATATTAAATATTGATCAGTCGACCAAAAAAAAAATATATAAGAAATAATTGCTCAAAGTAATAATCATAAAATTCTTATTTGCATGTAAAAAGTCTTAAAAACTGTAAACTTCCCATGTAAAAGTCAAAATAAAAACCTGTAAATCTCCCTTGTAAAAACACATAAAGACTTAAAAAATGTAAATAGTGTACATAATGTTGTTGTGTTAGGATTGTTAATTTACTCTTCATTTATTTTTTTGGTGGTGGAACTGTTGGACATACGAAAGTATGGTTACCCTATAAAGGGTGTAAAGATCCAGAGAAGATTATAAACCTATTTGCAATAGATTATTCATTTATCTTTTGTAGGTTCTTATATTGAAAAATGAAATGTCAAAATGTAAAATGTGGTGCTGCTGTGGCCCCATGTAATAAATTTTGTGGTCAGTGTGGTCAGAAGGTTAAAATAGATGATCATGAGGACAAGATTAAGAATTGTCCAAGATGTGCTTCTCTACAGAAACTTTCACAAAGGTTTTGCACAGATTGCGGATTTGAAATAGCCAAGGAATACACTTGCCAAGCTCAGACAGAAAAAGGTCCATGTGGTAATGTTTTGCCATCAAAATCAAAGTTTTGTGGTGTTTGTGGAAACAGTGTTGAGGACAAAACACTGGATAATACACAGGACAACAGTGTAAAGGATAAGACAAAGGACAGTAGTATACATGTAGAGGACAAGAGGAAGGACAGAAGTGTAGAGGACAAGACACCAGATAGTACAAAGGACAGTACACAATACGATGGTACATTGTAACCTTTGATTAAGCGCTATATTTTCGGATTTCATTATATATTTGTTTAGCTATTCCATCATGTCTATGCTACACACTTATTTAAAGGTCTAATAAACAAAACATCATTTGAAAAAAAGAGCCAATACCATGGCCAAAAAGCAATGACTTCTGTTCTTTGAATTTAAGGTAGTTCGCTTCTCAGTTTCAAAGTAATTAACTTTTTAAAACACTAGTTTATATTGATAGGGGATTAATAAAGGAATCAATAGAGCAAAAAAAATATATAGGTCACCGTGCTTGTTTTCGAGATATTAGCCATTGAAATTTTGGCGGGAAAATATTCTCTCTTGACTTTTCATAGCTTTAGTATTGACAAGGTGAAGTAGTCAAAAACTGTTAAAAAGTAATTAAAATTTTATAAGACTTTTACAGATGGCTTATTATTATACATGTTAAAGATTTACAAAAAGAAAAATGGGGGTCACCGGGCAAATTTTTGCAAGGCATTCAAATGGATAAAACCAGAGGATACCGAAAATCTGACAAAATATCCAAAACGTGACAAGCCAGCTTCCTTAAAATAAGAAGAAGTGGTATGATTGTCTATGAGACAACTCTCCAATGAGACCAAATGACATAGAAGTTTATTATAACAAATATAGGTCATAGTACAGCCTTCAACAATGAGCAAAACCCAGACATTTTGTACATGTACCTCATAGTCCGCTTCATGTAAAAAAGGCCCTGAAATGAAAAATGTAAACATGGTAAAACAATTCAAACAGAAAAACTAGCAGCCTGAATTACAGGATTTATGTACAAGATAATGATTAAAAAAACAGATTATACACAGCAAAAAACGTTACAACAACCAGAATGTTGCAGGGCAAAACTAGTTGACTTGCTGGTGCCATATTCATGATATTGATTTAAATTAATTTCAATTCTTCATACATTCAGATCGAGTTTGTCATGCAAGCACCAGGTGTGAGATACCTTCCTCGTGAAGCCTTTTATTCTATTCAAGAATAATAATACTAGAAGAGAGGATTTTTATAAAGTGAATAATTTATAATCATGATAATTGTACAATTCTATTTTGGCTAAAAGAGCTGTTAATTTTTTGCTTGCTTCAAATTTCAAGAAACTATAATTTAGATAAGTTAATCATGTTAATCCAACTTTTATAGAATTAGACAGCATTAAACAGCATCAGTCAACAGTAATTTCAAACCCAAACAAACCAAAAATAATCAAGGATCCTGAAACAGAAGAGAAAATTGTACAGAAACCTGATGTTGATGATTCAATCACAGAAGTTAGAGAGGACATAGTAGTTGAAGAATTTAAAGAAAATGTGTAAGTTCAGAAGATGCATGTGCATATTATTGAACAGAATTATATATATCCCTTGTTTGTTGGACTATTAACACAAAGGTTCCTGGTTCGATTCCCGTCTGGGATTTTCGGCGCTCCCTTGACACCATTTGCAAGTATGGTCTTGAGGAAACGATGATAGTCCATCGGAAGGGGACGATAAATGGCTGACCCGTGTTAAGAGAGAGTCATATCTCTTGCACGTTAAAGACACCCTTGTAGATTTAAAAAAAGAGCAGGCTAATGCTGCTACAAGGCAGCACTCGCACCCGCAAAGTGGAAAGGGATTAATATAAGTTGCAAAACTTGTTTCCCAATCCACTATAATTAAATATGTTTAAACTAATTCTTCAAAAATGTTAAAATTATCATTGATACCTTTGTCTAACGTTCATGTCAAATATTTTCTTGAAGAAATAACTTGGAAAGAGCTACTTAAACTCAATCATGCTTTGTAAACATACTTGGATTTCATGTAGCCGTCTCTGGTCCATGTTTTACCATTGTCAAGTCAACAAACAGTATTACGAAAATGTGCTTTTTCAAAAAGAAAGTATAGTTTTTAACGTTATTTTACACAAATAAAGAGTCTAAGGCAGATATTAGTATGCTGAGGTTGCACACTTCGAATGATGAACTGCAATTTTTTTAACAGTTTACAACAGAACATCCAATTTATATCAAAGTAAAGTTTAATATTCGTTTTTTAATATTATTAATTCGTATATTTTAACAAATTTGATTCGTTTAGGGATATTCACATGTTAAACTATATTTTCGAAGGTAGAGAGAAAACAGCGGATAGCAAAAAGCATATTGCACGGTTATTTTCAGAATATCCAAAAACTGATATACTTTGGGACGTCATGTAATGAATTTCAAAATATTGTTAAACGATCTTAAACGTTTTGAAACAAATGATTTCATTGATCTATAATTTGACAAAAAAAAATTCATTTCATAAGATGACAAACAAACAAAAAAAAGCAATTGAAATAATAACTAATATTTTGTTATGTCAAGGAGACACTGATGTGATATCTATAAAATTCCAACAAAATCAAATGACAATTTTGATACAAATATGGTCGGAAATTAATAATATAACAAAAATAGCCTTAATTTGTATGAGGTCAATAAAGGATATATCGACCCAAAGAAGTATATCAACCTCGGACTTCGTCCTCAGTTAATATACTTCTTTCAGGTCAATATAACCTTGTATCGACCTCATACATTGTACAAAGGCTATATTTGTATAATGTCAATCATTGGTTATATATGATGGCCAACTGATACCTACATGTATAATTGCCTTTTGTAAGTCTTAAGGGATTAAAATTGGGATCAGCCATCAAATGTGCTGCTGCCTCAAATATTTTTCAGAAGCCCTGGTGCAGAGGGGACCAAATTATAGAATGTTTAGTGTGGAACAGGTAAAAAGTCTGCATTTACCATAATCATAATTTTAGCTCTTATAAGAGGTGATCTGTGCCACATCCTCCCTAAATCCCCTTATGTAATTGAAGAGAAAGACAAGGCCATCAATGTTTCATTTTTATACGACCGCAAAATTTAAAAAAATTTGGTCGTATATTGGTATCACGTAGGCGTCGTCGTCGTTGTCCGAATACTTTTAGTTTTCGCACTCTAACTTTAGTAAAAGTGATTAGATATCTATGAAATTTTAACACAAGGTTTATTACCACAAAAAGAAGGTTGGGATTGATTTTGGGAGTTTTGGTCCCAACATTTTAGGAATAAGGGGCCAAAAAGGGCCCAAATAAGCATTTTCTTGGTTTTCACACTATAACTTTAGTTTAAGTAAATAGAAATCTATGAAATTTTGACACAAGGTTTATGACCACAAAAGGAAGGTTGGGATTGATTTTGGGAGTTTTAGTTCAAACAGTTTAGAAATTAGGGGCCAAAAAAGGGCCAAATAAGCATTATTCTTGAATTTTGACACAAGGTGTATGACCACAAAAGGAAGGTTGGGATTGATTTAGGATTTGAGGTCTGAACAGTTTAGGAATTATGGGCCAAAAAGGGGCCCAAGTAAGCATTATTCTTGGTTTTTCGCACCATAACTTTAGTATAAGTAAATAGAAATCTATGAAATTTAAACACAAGGTTCATGACCACTAAAGGAAGGTTGGGTTTGATTTTGGGAGTTTTGGTCCCAACAGTTTAGGAATAAGGGGCCCAAAGGGTCCAAAATGCGAACTTTGTGCAAAAATTGAATAATTTGGGTTCTTTGATATGCCGAATCTAACTGTGTATGTAGATTCTTAATTTTTGGTCCCGTTTTCAAATTGGTCTACTTTAAGGTCCAAAGGGTCCAAAATTAAACTTAAGTTTGATTTTAACAAAAATTGAATCCTTGGGGTTCTTTGATATGCTGAATCTAAAAATGTACTTAGATTTTTTATTATTGGCCCAGTTTTCAAGTTGGTCCAAATCGGGGTGCAAAATTAAACTTTGTTTGATTTCATCAAAAATTGAATAATTGGGGTTCTTTGATATGCCAAATCTAACTGACGTCGCATACAGTGTTGGTGATAATACGGGTTTTGCTTTCCATTTCGCCTTTATTGCATTTGTTAAAAGTTTCAGAATTGATAACTATATAAATGTATATATCAAAATGTGCGTAATTAAAAGTAGAAATGGAATATGCCTTAAATCAATACTTTTATTCATTTTGTTACTCGAATGATCCCTCATAACACTGATTTTGAGTGTGTAGACAAGTAACACCGCGACATATGATCAGCGTTGCTTTGAAGTTATTCTTGTCATTTTTTAAACTTATTAAAAAAAGTTGTACTCCTAGCAAGAGTAGTCTTTGGTGTTAATGATGTATGTTTTATTTGTGACCTTATCGTTAACAGGACGCGTCTGACCAGGACGAAAAGTTCACTTTGTTTTTGTGGTCAAGCCGAAAATAGAAAAAAAATATGGATAGGGGTGAAGTTAAGAGTGATTTTAAAAGGTAATTCAAATTATTCCGAGAATGATATATCTTTTTATTCAGTATATAATAAGGAAAAAAAAAAAAAAGTTTTGTTACAACATTTCAAAAGATCGTGTCAGAATTCATGATTTTTTGAAATTTGTATTTCTGTCACAAAACCCAAATCTCGCATATTTTTTGGAGCTCTTCAAAATTCGAACGAATAGTGCAGATCCAAACCACAATTTACATATCCACCCTTCCTGTGTCAAAATTATACAATAAATATACAACTTTCTATGTCTTCAATTAGTAAGTTTTGTTTAAATTATGTCCTAAATTGTTCATTTTATTAAATCCGATGAAATGTCACACTCACCGTTTTCTGATGTTTTGGCGTATTTGTTAAGTGTCTAAGAAAAGTAATAGGCAGTTGCAGTCTTTTCTACGATATGAAATTGTATTCAAACGTGAAAACTATTTTTTTAAGTGTATGAACAAAAATTGTGTCGAAGTTTTAAGAGAAAATATTGAAAAAAAATAAACGCGATCTTTTTGTTTTTGTCTAGTCAAAATGTCACAAAACGCCGTTTTTTTTACATTTTTGTTACAAGTATGATAAGTCATATTATACAGTTTTGGAGGGGGGAAAATTGAAATTATTATAGCACAAAAATACTATATAACATTGAAATTTAATGTTCAGGGATTTTTTTGAACCCATTTTCGATCACATGTCGGAAGAATTAACGACACAGTCAGCGACTACTTTTGTCTAGTCATAATGTCACACCATGCTTTTTTACTTGTTTGTTTCAATATTTATTTTGTTTGCACACTTTTTATTAAAAACAAAGACCCATGCGCGAGATCTAGAAGAGAAAACAGAAGAGAAAACATATGCCCATGCACAATCAGTGCAAAAGGGATCTGATATATCAAATTTATAAATTTTTATTTCAAATTATCATAATTTTGATACAATATCTTAACAGATTTTTATCGAATCTAGTTAAAATTAATATCTGTATCTGTTTCGGCGGAGGACATTTTAGCGCATTGGTAGGACATTTCAGAGAAAAAATTCTAACGTTTTAGCGCCAAAGTAAAGCCCATTTTAGCCTAAAATTTTAAACCCATTCGAGTGAAAATGGAAATTATCAATGCCAATTTTAGAGCAATGCTTTAATCCATTTTATGATTAATGATTAATGATCAATATTTTTTTTAAAGACAGCACAATTTAAAAAATATGATGCCCATTAAAATATAACACTAAAATTTTAAATTCAAATTTTAAAAGACCGTTCTAGTCTGGAATTTATATTCAAGAGAACGTATGTAATGGGCTCTGGGTATACCCCCTGTACAATACTGATTATAAAGTTGCAGTAGGAACTGATTTTTCTCTTTAACTTGTCTAGATAGTGGTGCACATTCGTCTATACATTGTATTTTTATATATGTTGTTGTTTGCAATTTGATGATAGTATCAAGAAAAACGTAAATAGCTGAGTGACAACTATAGAATTACTTTTATTTCCATGATGAACCAAAGTGAACAACTTTAATATTAAGCCAACATAAATTAATGCTCGTGGTTTTAGTATTATTCAACTAGGAAAGTTTTCGCTAAAATGGGCTATCGAAAATACAGCTGAACGGATTAATCCTGCGCTAAAATGGGCTCTAATGTCTGCGCTAAAATGTCCCCTAGTAGTTTTTTAGTTAAAATTATCTGCGCCAATCTGTTTTCTTGTTCATAGGTGAGATTAAATTTCCTTTTGTTTATGAAATTGGCAAATTTGATTAAATTAACTTTATTGTGGTTAATTTTGAATTTGCTTTCAACTAACTGTTGATTCTTTTAACATTTAAAAAAGGCGATGAAACAAACGATTCAACTAATAAAATTTTTATTCGAAAATTATCAATAGCGGATAAAAGAATAAGCCATTGACACCATTTGCGAGTATGTGGTCTTTTAAACAATGATTGTCCATCGGAAGGGGGCGATAAATGACTGACCCGTGTTAAGAGAGAGCAGTATCTCTTGCAAGTAAAAGTCACCCTTTTATATTTCAAAAAGAGCAGGCGAAGGCTACAAGGAAGCACTCTTACCCTCAAAGTGGAAACGGATTAATATAAGTTGTAATAACTTTTTTTCCCAATCCACTATAATAAATAAATATGTTTAAACTAAAAGAAAAAGCAGCAGAAAAGACAGGGGTTTAAACTTTTTTTTTTAAATATCCTGTTTCAATAGAAAAAAAAATATCTTTGCTCCAAGGGGATACTTATTTAAATGAATATTATTTTTCTGTTTTAATTTAACTGTACTTAAAAACAATATGTGCCGCTTTTGTATTTCGGTTCTATACGTAGCAAGTCAAGCAAACCGCTCATATAAATTATGCTGTATGATTGAGCTGCACGAAATGAAAAAAGTACAACGTTATTTATACAATGCATGAAAAATAACGTCAAACTAACGTTACCAAAACTAACACCAACACCGTACGCGACGTCAACTGTATATGTAGATTCTCAATTTTTAGTCCCGTTTTCAAATTGGTCTACATTAAAGTCCAAAGGGTCCAAAATGAAACTAAGTTTGATTTTAACAAAAATTGAATTCTTGGGCTTTTTTGATATGCTGAATCTAAACATGTACTTAGATTTTTGATTATGGGCCCAGTTTTCAAGTTGGTTCAAATCAGGATCCAAAATTATTATATTTTAGTATTGTGCAATAGCAAGAAATTTTCAATTGCACAGTATTCAGCAATAGCAAGAAATCTTCAATTGCACAGTATTGTGCAATAGCAAGAAATTTTCAATTGCTCAGTATTGCGCAATAGCAAGAAATCTTCAATTGCACAGTATTGTGCAATAGCAAATATTTTCAATTGCACAGTATTGCGCAATAGCAAGAAATATCTAATTGCACAATATTGTGCAATAGCAAGAAGTTTTCAATTGATTGGAGTTATCTTTCTTTGTCCAGAATAGTAGTTGAATCAACTTAAATAATTGTTTTATACAATATACAATGTATATTCACTTTTACTACCAACTGATAAATTAAAACAACCTTTACCATTCAGTGATAACAAGCACCTTTTGTTACATTTTAATATTTTATGATATATTTAAATGAGTAGTTATTGTGGCAAACTCCATTAGAAATTTGAATTGAAATCAGTTTTGGAAAAAGGGAAAGGGGGATGTGAAAAAAAAATGGGGGGGGGGGGGGGGTAAATTTTTCTCATTTCAAATTTCATAAATAAAAAGAAAATTTCTTCAAACATTTTTTTGAGAGGATTAATATTCAACAGCATAGTGAATTGCTCAAAGGCAAAAAAAATATTTTAAGTTTATTAGAGTAAGACCATATTCATTCTGTGTCCGAAACCTATGCTGTGTCAACTATTTAATCACAATCCAAATTTAGAGCTGAATCCAGCTTGAATGTTGTGTCCATACTTGTCCCAACTGTTCCGGGTTCAACCTCTGCGGTCGTATAAAGCTGCGCCCTGCGGAGCATCTGGTTCAGATCTGGTTTGAAAAATTAATGATATGGCTTTGAAAAACCACGAAAAGCCAAAGTAAATAGACTAAAGTTGAGTGACATCTATCATTCTATTAAAATGATTGAAATAATTATGAGATCAACAAGAAATGAGCTTGTTCAGATAATTTACAGTCAGATCAACTCCATACTCGTTATGCTTGTTACATCATTCCGTAAAGAAGTTCCTGCTTACACCCTTGTACAAATGTACACAGTGCTTACCTAAAATGATTGAAAATCAATGTGATTTTTTTCAGGATTAATGCCTGACACGCTCACCTAATCATGCTAATATTTAACTATGATAAATTCAGTTTAAAAAAAAGTCCTTTATTATTCATTTATCATGTTTAGTGTCTTAATTCTTTTCATGAACATGATGAATAATTTTATACAGTTGTCTATAAATTAGTCACTTGCCTGCCTCCACTAAGGGCATTGTCTGATTGATCTCTAGCAATGTCAAACTAAAGACTTGAATATTCAAACTGGGTTTGCACCTTCTCAGGTATGCACCAATGACCTCCACCGGAGATTGGTAAGCTTGCCACAGAGCTGGAATAATGTATTTTAGAAGGATGACATGTCTTCCTTAGAACTATTACTAGTAAGTCCTTCTGAAATAAAGCTCAGCTTGTATGCACTATATGTCAGGTACAAAGCAGGAAAAATACTATAAAAATAATATGATGGGTGCATCTTGCATAGTAGTAAGATTTGAGACCTACCACTTATCTTTGATGAACAAATCCTAGCATATACAATATTTAACAATGACATGAATGAAATGAAAAGTTTGTAATTATAAATAAACTCATCATAGATACCAGGACTAAATTTTGTATACACGCCAGACACGCGTTTTGTCTACAAAAGACTCATCAGTGACGCTCGAATCCAAAAAAGTTAAAAAGGTCAAATATAATTATAAATAAGATTAATGTTTTGTAGTAATTCTGAAAAAAGTAATAGAAAGGAAATTACAGCAAGAGGAATAGTAGTTATCTGCACACATACTACTTTTAAGAAACATGCAGTGAACCTGAGCGAAAGACAAAGTGGTTTTGATGATAAAGACTTGATGGAAAAAAGTTGGAAATTATATGATAACTGTGAAGTTCTTACATTTGAAGATGAAAGAAATAAATTTTATGATACAGAGTTAGAAGAAAAAAGTAAGTGATGCATCTATAGTGTAAAGAGTTTCAGGTTCATCGGTGAAAGGTTAGATCACTAATGCTTAAAATAGACTGAAAATATGAAAAAAAGGAGATACAATTTTAATTGAAGATTAATTATGATAAAACTGTTAGATTAAAAAAAAAACACCTGTAGAACTGTTAGTTGGTAGGAAAAGTACAATATCTATTGATTTTGACTTTGAAAACATGAAGGTTATATTTACAGAAATACCTAGAACTATAACCATGAACTTAAAAATATTGTTACCCCATAAATAATGATGAATTCACAGTAATAAACACTACAAACACCATTACAATCAAAACATTACACTACTTTTTAGCTCACCTGACCTGAAAGGTCAATTGAGCTTTTCTCATCACTAAGCGTCTGTCTTTGTTGTCGTCTGTTAACTTTTACAAAAATCTTCTCCTCTGAAACTACTGGACCAAATTTAACCAAACTTAATCACAATCATCACTAGGGTATCTAGTTTAAAAAATGTGTCTGATGACCCCGCCTGCCAACCGAGATGGCAGCCATGGCTAAAAATAGATCATAGGGGTAAAATGCAGTTTTTGCCTATATCTCTGAAACTAAAGCATTTAGCAAATCTGACATGGGGTAAAATTGTTTATCAGGTAAAGATCTATCCGTCATGAAGTTTTCGGGTGAATCTGACAACCGGTTGTTGGGTTGCTGCCCTGAATTGGTGATTGTTAAGAATTTTTGCAGTTTTGGGTTATTATCTTGAATACTATTAGTATTATAGATAAAGATCAACTGTAAACAGGAAAAATGTTCAGCAAAGTAAGATCTACAAATAAGTCAACATGACTAAAATTGTCAGTTGACCCCTTAAGAAAGTTATTGCCCTTTATAGAAAATTTTTAACAATTTTTCATGAATTTTTGTAATTGTTTAGAAAAATCTTCTTCTCTGAAACTACCGAGACAAAGTTAACCAAACTTGGCTAAAATCATCACTAGGGTATCTAGTTAAAAAAATGTGTTTGATGACCCAGCCTGCCAACCAACATGGCCTCCATGGCTAAAAATAGAACATAGGGGTAAAATGCAGTTTTTGACTTATATGCAAGCAGGACATCATCTGTGGCCAATTGACACAATTTATTTATGCTTATTTTGACAAAATTAAACCAAAATTGACTGCTAATAGCAAAATATTATTTCACAATTTTCCTTTTACACTGATATGTTTTATAAATGTTTGGAACTAAAAAAATCATTTTTTGCTCACCTGGCCCAAAGGGCCAAGTGAGCTTTTCTCATCACTTGGCGTCCATCATCTGTTGTCCTCTGTTAACTTTTCAAAATCTTCTCCTCGAAAACTACTGGGCCAAATTTAACCATACTTGGCCACAATCATCATTGGGGTATCTTGTTTGAAAAGTGTGTACGGCGACCCGGCCAACCAACCAAGATGGCCGCCATGGCTATAAATAGAACATAGGGGTAAAATGTAGGTTTTGGCTTTTATCTCTGAAACCAAAGCATTAAGAGGAAATCTGGCATGGGAAAAATTGTTTATCAGGTCAAGATCTTTCTGCACTGAAATTTTCAGACCAATTGGGCAACTTGTTTTTGGGCTGCTGCCCCTGAATTGGTTTTGGTTATTATCTTGAATATTATTACAGATAGAGATAAAGTGTAAACAGCAATAATGTTCAGCAGAGTAAGATCTACAAATAAGTCAACATGACCAAAATTGTCAAAAGACCCCTTCAGGAGTTATTGCCCTTTATAGTCAATTTTTAACAATATTTTGTAATTTTTTTTTTATCTTTTACAAAAATCTTCTCCTCTGAAGCTACTAAGAAAAATGTAACAGAACTTGTCCACAATCGTCATTAGGGTATCTAGTTTAAAAAATTTGTCCAATGACCCCGCTCGTGAACCAAGATGGGCGACATGTCTAAAAACAGATCATAGGGTAAAATGCAGTTTTTGGCTCATATCTGAAACCAAAGTGTTAAGAGAAAATCTGCTGTGAATAAAATTGTTCATTAGGTCAAGACCTATCTGCTATCTATTAGCAATAATGTTCAGCAGAGTAAGATCTACTAATAAGTCAACATGACCAAAATTGTCAAATGACCCCTGAAGGAGTTATTGTCCTTTATAGTCAATTTTTAACAATTTTCATAAATTTGGTAAATTTTTGTACATTTTACAAAAGATTTTCAACTGTCACTTCTGGGCTAATTTCATTATAGATAGAGATAATTGTAAGCAGCAAGATTGTTCAATAAAGTAAGATCTACAAACACCAAACCAAAACACAATTTTGTCATGAATCCATCTGTGTCCTTTGTTTAATATGCACATAGATCAAGGTGAGCGACACAGGCTCTTTGGAGCCTCTAGTTTTATTTTTTGTCAACTTCATAGCTAATTTCCAATAAGACATTTGGCACCTACTACATGTACTAAAAGCAATGTCAAAAAAAAAGATATCATTCAGTAGAGTTAATTATTACTCATTTCAGTTAAAGAAAAGATAGCGGACATTCAAAATGTGAAGTATTTTGTATTTGTTTTGAGCACACATGGTGACGAAAGACCAGAAAAAGAAAATGATGGCAAAGTACATAATAGACACTACTTTTACACAAGGGATGGTCAGTTTAAAACTCAAGATCTTATGAATAAGATAAATGATATGGAAAAAATAGATGGGAAAATGAAACTGTTTTTTATTCAGGTAAGTTTTAAAAGTGCTGTCTTTATTCTGTATAAATATTCTTACAAAGAAGACAATTTTTCAAAGGTTGGTGTTTTATATATATAATATAGAATATATGAAGTTACATTGTATTACATACAAAAATAGACCAAGAGAAAAGCAAAAACCTCTGTGGTATTGATGTATCCTGCTCTCCTCTTTAGAAGAAGGTATGTGGGTATATTTCCTACCAGGTCAAACCAATATCGTATAAGTTTGTTGTTGTTGCTGCTTTGCCAAGCATGGATAAGTTAGGAGTAAGTGGATGGACTGGTTGGCTTTGTGTTGGAATATTATATATCTGGGTAGGGTGGCCAGCAGAGAAATTTCTGTCTGTCATAGATGTCCATTGTCTTTGACCTTTCCATGTTCGAGCAACTCATGAAAAAGAATTATAGTTTTTTTGTCATTTGAATTTCTAACTTATTATGAGTAATAGGATAAAATTGAGAATGGAAATGAGGAATGTGTCAAAGAGACAACAACCCAACCATAGAACAGTCAACAGCAGAAGGTCACCAACAGGTCTTCAATGCAACAAGAAACTCCGGCACCAGGAGGCGCCCTTCAGCTGGCCCCTAAACAAATATATATACTAGTTCAGTGATAATGAACGCCATACTAAACTCCAAATTGTTCACAAGAAACTAAAATTAAAAGGACAGGCGCAAAAATGTGGCAGGGTTAAACATGTTTATGAGATCTCAACCCTCCCCCTATACTTCTAGCCAGTGTAGAAAAGTAAACGCATAAAAATACGCACATTAAAATTCAGTTCAGCTGGTATATGGGTTCCTTGCAACATCTTCATGTCCAACATACAGGGTTCACCAGACCTTGACATCATTTGATGAATCAGAAGCAACATGATTAGATCCGTTTCTCAAATACTATAAGCAGTAGGTCAACTATATATGTAGTGGGTGGAATAATCAGCCTTGCAGGTTACATCTGACCTTGCCCTCATTTTCATGGTTCATTGTTCAATATTATTTTTTTGTGTTTTGGTCTTGTTTTTTTAAATACTATTTGAGCAATAGGTCAACTATATTTGGTGTATAAAGAATATTAAAATGCCTGTCTGAAAGGATTTATACCTCATTGTCATTCATCTGTAGAAATGTCAATGTTATGGGATACTTTTTGTAAAGCCTTTTTCTTTAAGGCTTTCAACATAAAATCAATGGTCCATAAAGAAAGCCAGACATTTCATTTCAGGGTGAGCACTCTTGTTTCAGCTATCAATCCCTTTTTATTCTCGGTCTGATAATGTTAATATATATTGCTGATTTTGACAAGGTATATATTTGGATAAAAGGATTATTTGAAAGCAATAGCCATGATAATTTCTACTAGAAATGTCTGATAACTTGTTGGAAATGGCATAGATTTATATAGACTCCAAGAGTTTCTGGTGAAATTTATTTTTAGAAAATTTATTTAGGTTATTCTCTCAGAAATTAAGATTTACAGGGTTATGGTCCCAACAGTTTAGGAATAAGGGTCCAGAAAGGGGTCCAAATAAGCATTTTTCTACTTTCCAGACAATAACTTGTGGAATGGGTTATTGATCTCTATAAAATTATACCACAAGTTTCCATACCACAAAGGGATGGTAAGAATTGGCTTTGGGGGTTTATGGCTCAAACCGTTTAGGAATTAGGGACAAAAAAGGGGGAAAACAAGGGTGTCCTGTTTTATGGACAATTACTTTAATAGGTACAAAAAATAATTTAAAAGCAGTTTAAGGGAGGTAATTCGTAACAGCATAGTGAATTGCACAAAAGAAATTCAAGTTCTCCCCCTTTGACTACAGTGTCAGAAACCTATTATGTGTCAAATATTTAATTACAATCCCAATTCAGACTTGTATCAAGTGCAAATATTGTGTCCATTTTTGCCCAAACTGTTCAGGGTTGAACCTCTGGTCATCCAGCTGTGCTCAGCGAAGCAATTTATTTCACCTTTTGATCATTTGTATGCCCCTGACGTTGCAGTAAGTGTTACCCGTGTCGGACAGTCTGTCCGCATATACACTTACATCCTACAATAAGTTTCTGTTGTCTGACTTTAGTTTGCCTCATTTAGCCCTCTTGTTAGCACTCTTACATTTACATTCTTGCCATAATTTTCTGAAACTTATATCAAAGGTTTATATCAGCAATGTCTTGTCATTACCTATCAACTATCTATAAAATAGTTATGCCCCTTGGAAACATTAATATGGAAAATTGCATTTTTAGCACTCTAATTTGTACATTCTTGCAAAATTTTTATTTAACTAAAAAAATATATATATCATAGGTTTACATAAGCACTGTTAAACAGGTCCAAATTTTAGTGCTGATCAATTAAAATTCAGTCTTGATCAATTTTCTTTAGAGAGTTATGTCCTTGGAAATATTGATTATATGGAAAATTGCATTGTTAGCACTCTCATTTGTATAAGTTATGCCTTATTCTTTAGGAAACTTTTAATGTACTTTTATCATAGGTTTAATAAGCTATGTTTGATAAGTTATAAAATCAGTGCTGTTTAATTATTTTTCAAAGAGTTATGCCCGTAAGGATTTGTAGTTGAGAGTGTTTTTAATAATAATTGAAATCTGTTTCAGGCATGTAGGAGTAGAGTTAACAATACAGAACAGGAAAATCAAGATGCTGGATTTAATGTGGAAATCACATCAACAATTTACACTCAATCATTCAAACAAGAAACTAAGAGCACTGATGTTCAAGATGCTACAGGTCACATGCTATCATCAGAAAAAGAAAATCAATTGTCTTCTAAAACGATTAATGAATTTGAAGAACACCGTATGGAGAAACTAACAATTCACTCGGAGAGTATTGATGTTCAAGATGCTAGAGGCTATATGCCTCCTCCAGAGGAAGATAATGATAACAATATGGCACAACAACCAGAGATGAAAAATGAAGACACTGAAGCTATAAAAAGTGAGACAATGCTGATTCCTCCTACAGAAGAAATTCCACATTGTGACGATTGCATTGTTGTATTTGCTTCTATGGCTGGTAAGTTAAAAATATGATAAGTACATAGCTATTAATGTAACTAAATGCATTAAAAGGAGCATATCATTACAATTCAATCACATTTGAAAGGCTATTGTTGTTATTAAGAAGATGGCTCAGTGTTCTCCCCAGGCCGTTTTAGCGTCGCGGTACCGCAACGCTATAATTTTTCACCGTGATGCTATAATAATTCCCGCGACGCTTATAATTATTTTGAAGATGCTATTTTACTTGTCCTCAATTTTGAACTTTCATCTATTATCGATTATGATCATAAAAATTATATCACCTTTAATTGTAATCCCTTTAAGTCGGACACTAAAGGCAATTAAGAGATTAAACAGCCAGGTGTTAATTGCCCTCAGTGTGATAACTGTTTGGATGCGAATATCCCAAGCTGACACTTGTGACATGACTAATCACCAATCACCAATTTCGACATGGAAAAATGCAATCACAAAACAATTCGAAATCTACGTTTTGTATTACGAAATTTCAAAGATTGAAACGATTTGTTTTTTAAAAAGGTCGTTTAATTGTGCAACTCTCCAAAATATATTTTCTTTCTCTTCCGGTAATACGAGAGCGAGAATTTTGGTTTTGAGCTAAAATAAGTTTTATACTTCTTTAAAAAGTGATCATAATTGGCTTAAGTTTATGTTTAATCCATTTAATGCATTAAAAGCGTCTTATTCATTCTCAATCTCTTGTCAAACAATGTTTATTCTCAGACTTATTTTCGTAATTTTTCTACGGCCGCCATTGCACATTTTTGTGTTAATCTACTAATATGTTACGAACAATGACGTTACGTCATAATACTAATGTGTTCCCCATAACGATGTTCATAGTCTTGAAAAGTCCCAAGATGGATGAAAGCGCTAGACAATGCTGCTTTTAAAACTCTTTTTGTGTATTTAATTTTTAATATATAATTCTGTACACTGCTTGAAAAGAAACTTTTTTTGTATGTATATATATATATATATGTTTTTAAAGTTTTATTAGTACATGTAATGTACATTTAACATGTTTAATGAAAACTATCCTGTAGCAATTTTTCAAAATAAAAAATTGGCAAAACTTTGCAAATTTACAGTATTTCATCTGATTGAAAGCTTTTACTATTACTTAGATTTTTTTTTCTTTTTCTAAGATCCTCAAAATTGAAACTACAGAATTTAAATAAATTTTGACAAAATCCGCCCTATTGGTTTATAGATTATAGATCTTTTAAATTTATATCCATCAACAAACCGGGTCACACGTACAACAGCTAAAATGTAACTATGATAGAACATTTTGTGAAATGCAAATTAGGACCTGCTAAGTCAATACCTATATTGTTTCATACCTAAAGCTAACATGTTAAAAATGGTCAGCAAGAAAATATCGGAAGTTGTCCCTATAGTGATCATCTGTGTGTAAAAAATTGTGTCTGCTTTATATCTAGAGAACCATTATAATTTCATACTTTATACTTGACATGTATTTTAACCTACACCAGAGTGTGAGTCATTATGTTCTACAACTTCCTAGGTTAAAGGTCAAGGTCAAAAACTTCAGTTTTCAGTTGACAACCCCATATCCTATGGTTAAAGGTCATGACCGCTCTTTTTCTTGAGAACCATTAAGATTTGAAAGTTAATATGTGACATGTATATTAACCAACACCAGAGGGTGTGTCATAATGTATGTAAAACTTCCTAGGCCAATAGCCAAGGTTAAAAAAAACTTTGTTTCAGTTGACAACCCCATTTCCTATGACATGTATGGTAAAGATACAAATGTTTACCACCTTATTCACAGCGGAGCCCACAGAGATGGCTGCCACCTCAAGTATGTCTAGTTATTGCTAAACACCAGTCTGGGTTGGAACAACCTGCATGCTTCTTTTATTAGCAATACCTGGTGTGTTTTATGCTTTATAATGTTTAGATATAACATCATAAATATTTCTATTCTTTTTATATTTATTTTTCAGGAAAATATGCCTACAGTAGGTTACATGATCCAATGGCTGGAGGCTGGATGATAAGAGCATTACATTCTACCTTAAGTCACTACCAGGGAGGAGACTCTGTACACATACTAGACATACTTAGAGGAATTAATAGGGAAGTTAGTGAGAAAACTTTACTTACACCTCTCCATAACAGTGACCAATGTAGGTCACATTTGAGTATATTAAAAGATGAGCTTAACAGGGAACTTATGACGGAAAATTATTGTGAAAAATCATATGATGATCTCAGCAAACTTAGTGAAAAACTTAACCACCTACAAAATAGTCTTGAACTAAAGATGGGATCAGATTCAAAAGAAACAAGAGATGAATTAGTAAAAGAAATTTTTGAAGTGACAGATAGTGTTGAGAAGATTGTTGGGCCAGTAGTACTTAAAGCACAGTCATGTTTTTTCCACAATTTGGCTTTTAAAGATGAGGAAATGATCCTGCTTAAAACAAAGATACAATGAATGAGACAGTTTTTTAAATAGTTACATGTAAAGAGTAAAAGAACATCTAGGGAACAATATAAAACATTACAAATGATCTTTCGACATGGCAGAAGTAAACAGATAAAATGACAGCAGCTCACTGAATACGGCAAGGGAAGGAGTAGGTCCATTAAGGACTGATTTTGGCCTCAAATTTCAGGTTCATCTGACGAAACATTTTGACCACTTTTTAAACACTTATGTTTCTATTTCATTTGATTCAATTAGTTTATGTGAAAGATTTTAACTGATTTAGTAGTCATTAAAAACGATCCGATTTAAGCTCAGATGTGCATTGTATTGTTAAAAACAGCCCATATTTATGTAGCAGAAGCATTCTTCTGTCCAATAAATAACTAAAAGTTTACATTTTTACTATTTTGTAAAACTGCTATATTTTGGGGCCAAAAAGGGGTCTTACTGGACCTACTCCTTTAATTTGTTTACCACTAATTATATAAAAACGAAGTAACACAGATGTTTATGAAAGTACCAGTTCCTTCTTAATTTGATATACATCTTTTTATATTTTTATGTATCCCAAGATGAGATTTAATTTATCAAGTTTATTGTTACTGCTTAAAATTGCCAAAATAAGTTCAGTCAAAACGTATTCAATAAATAAGTTTTTGACAGATAATAGCAGAGATCATGCATATGATGTGTTACAGTTTTCAATTGTCTTGTTTAACTATGTGTCATTCTTCACAATAACACTATATATCTTCTTTTATATTTCCTATAGAAAGATTTGGATGTTGACAAGAAAGCTGAAAAACTCGAGACTAATGCTTATTTTAATGATTTATGCATGGTAATCAATTTTTTTTTAAAAGTTGATTTTTAATTACATAAAGTGTGATTAAGATTAGTTTTTTTTAATGATGACATGTATCAATTTGCAGAGTTATGAAGCCTTTTGTATTAAACTATGATGCAAGTTTTTTTGCACCTGGACAAGTTTTAGGATGCATTCGGAGGCTGACATATTATGTGTTAGTTACCATGGTTACACAACTGTTTTTTTATTACGCCTTTGTTAATTTTTTCATTAATGTTTAGTATAAAGTTTTGAGTTTTGATTAAAATGTTACTCAATTGATCTTTGTTAATGATTCATTATGTACATACTCAGACATTTATCATAACTTTTAGTTTGCATTATTGTTCTCAATAATTTGTGATATTTTATTTTGTTTTAAAGTGGAAACAGTAGTGACTGTATATAAGAAATGGAATTACCAGTAGTAATTATCACTCCATATTTTTTGTTCTTCTAAATATTACTTTTGTACAAGTTTTATAATGTTGCCCTTAAAAAAAAATTTGTTTTTTTGTTTTGTTGTACATTGTATTGCTTTTCATTACAAGCAAATTGTTTATGTTAACTTGAAGATCCAAATTCATAATTTCCTGCTACATACATGTCAATAATGGGGTCATTATAATTTGTGTTATATACTATTAATTTGTAAATTAATTCTCTGATATAATTTGTATTCAGAAAACATTACTTACACTTAATATCTCCAATTTGTTTTATGTTTGGAATTATGGTCTTGAAAAAAGTTTACTTGCTTTGGCTTAATTTTAGTAATGTCTTCTGACATGGAGTTAGGTTCAGGTGTGAAAATGTTTGTAATATTGAAACTTTTTATTGAGTTATTAGATTTATACCACCTAGGCAAATCCTGTTTTGGGGCAGGGAAGTGAATCACCTTGTCTTTCTATCCATGTGCCTCCTCGTGGTTACCCCTTACATAGCTGAACAGATGTCAAATGCATTTTACACAGTTGTAGAATTCCTGAAGGATTTGCATATCATAAAGGATTTAACCACTGTCCTAAATGTTAAGGGGAGATAATGAAAAATACTGACTAAAATGTGCTAAAATAATGTGGGAACATGATTAGATAATAACTGTTTTGATACACAATAATGTATTTACATAATCTAATGCATGTTTATAGAAAAAGTGATTTATATCATATGATGATCTCAGATTTAAATATTTTCATTCCGCAAGATATTTCTAGAAGTATACAATTAGTATTGTCAGATTGTAGAGTGTTTTTAAACAGATTAGTTGACTAGTTGTTGAATTATGCATGTATTATTTATAATTATATTTTATAATAATTATATATAACTTTTTTGGGGAGGGTATTTTTTGAACCAATTTCCAATTATTACATTTTGTATGGGTAAATTTTGTATTAACTAAAGTGAACATATTACAACAGTTTCCCAACATTTGATTTAAGTATGTACATGGGATGGATTTAGATTGCTGGTAGTTAAACAAAAATCTCTGTCGGTCACTATTTTTGTGTATCTTTTTGAATATTGATAATATTTCTAAGTGCTGAAGCCCTATCTTTTGGAGTCTATTAAAAACAAGTTGTGAGTTATTTCTTCACTTTGAAGAAATACAGCCTCATGAAAGGGATTTTCTCAGGTTAGGTGTTGTGTTGCCATATATACATGTACATGTATGTTGCTCAAATAAAAATGTATCCAGTAATCCAGTCTTCCTAAAACACTTGTCTAGGTATACGTATCAAGCAAGAAATCAGTCTTTCAATGAATTTCTTTATATCATAATGATAATATCTGGTGTGGCATCTTGTTTTGAAAATTTTACTTGTCAGGGCTGAATAGGGTGTGGTTTATCATGATGACTGTAATGATTAGTCTAATAAGATTTTTATAAACCTTTTCAGGAATTAAAAAGTGTGTGACTTGTTTTGTGAAAATAATTATGTGATATGCATTAAAAGTGCTTTAAATGTATGATAACTAGTAAATGCAATTTTATGATATCAATTCCATTGTTTTTTGAAAATAATTATGTGATATGCATTAAAAGTGCTTGAAATGTATGATAACTAGAAAATGCAATTCTATATGATTAATTGCATAAAATGGATACCTGAGACACTGTATATTTAAAATCATTTCCAGGCCAGACTTTTAATTCTCAGGTGTCAAATGAAGAAACTATGTCAGTATGGTCAGTCGGTACAGGTGTAATTTATTAAATATCCCTTCATTAAACATTATATATATATATATATATATACATTTATCTGTTTGTTAGCTCAATTATACTGTATTTTTCTCAGTTTCTTGTTTTAAGTGTTTTTATTTATCTGTGTACTCAATATTTCATTGTATTTAGGAGGTTAATATATATATATATACGTCATATGCATACTGGTTTTCAATTATGGAATGAAAATTTCACTTAGAATAGTTTATAGTAATTGTTCGTGTTAGCCTATGCTGTCTGTTGCCAAAGAACATCTGAAATCAAGTATAAAAAAAATAGCTATTTGAGAGTAGCATTCAGAAATTGTGTTTAAAAACATTTGGTCAAAACACAATTTTTCTGCACAAAAACATAATATTGGGGACTCAATTATTTTCAAATCTTTCTCTCCCAGACTATTTAATGGCTCCAAGGCTTTAGATTTATTTGTAAGGCATATAACTCAGTATGTATAAAACACTTTTGCAACAGCATTAAACTATGACAATTTCTGTTGGTCAGTTTATCACTTTATGTGTCATTTATATATTGGTAATTAATTTTTATATTCATTATACATTTTATTTATTAATCTTCTATAAAATAGAAATAATCCAGAATAATTTGTATAACAACACATTTCATTATTTACAGCCAATAAATCATTTTTCATATATTGAAGGATTCAAGTTTCGTTATTGTTAGAGTCCTCTTTTCTATGTTGTGTGTTGTGTACTATTTGTGTGTCTTTGATTTTTAGCAATGACATTGTAAGTTTTTTTTTATCTATGATTTTGAATGTCCCTCTGTCTTTGGTATCTTTCGCCCCTCTTTTAAAGATATACTCAACAAAGATACCAGGTTTATAACTGTGTATGCCAGACACCTGTTTTGTCAGTGACACTTGATTCAAAAAAGTTCAACAGCTACATAAATATGAAGTTGGAGGGCATTGAGGGTAACAAGTTAAAAAAGGTTTTGCCAAAAACAGCTAAGTTTATCTATTATCTGGGATAGAAAATCCTTAGCATTTCAAACAATTTAAATTTTGAAAATTCCCAAATATGACAATATCAAAGATAATGCATGCCAACAAGTTTATGCCTTACATAAGTTTGTTTTCATCCACTTGGTTGAATTCCTTGCTAACTCCAATATCAAGTGGACATCATTATCTCACGTTATGAAAAATGAATATATGACCAACAGTCATGCCAGTATTTGATTTTTACATATTTCACATTTGGTTATTGAGCTCCTCAAGTATTCAAGTTTAGTACATCCTTGGTTTTCAATTAGGTAAACCATTGACATTTGGTTTAAATATGCGCCAGCATATATTCATGTCATTTTCGTAGTGTTAATAACCAACCATCTAGTAGCTTCAAACTTGAATGTCAGAAAGTAAGTCACAAAAATACTGAACTCCTAAGAAAAATTCAACAAGTGAAACTGCGAGCTACTGCTCACTGATGATACCCCCGCCGCAAGTGGATAATATTAATAGTGTAAAAATATGCAAGTGTTCGGTAAACAGGAAGTTGTCAAGTGATGAATCTGAAAACGCATCACACGGTATAGCTGACTTATATAAATCCTGAAACCAAATTTCAGAAATCCTTGTATTGTAGTTCCTGAGAAAAATGTGACGAAAATTTTCAACTTGGCTATCAGTGTAAAATCATACAAGTGTTCGGTAAACAGGAAGTTGTCGAGTGATGAATCTGAAAACGCATCACACGGTATAGCTGACTTATATAAATCCTGAAACCAAATTTCAGAAATCCTTGTATTGTAGTTGCTGAGAAAAATGTGACGAAAATTTTCAACTTGGCTATCATGTGTAAAATCATACAAGTGTTCGGTAAACAGGAAGTTGTCAAGTGATGAATCTGAAAACGCATCACACGGTATGGCTAACATATATAAATGTTGATACCAAATTACAGAAAGGGTGGATGTGTAGTTCCTGAGAAAAGTGTGACGAAAATTTTCAACTTGGCTATCATGTGTAAAATCATACAAGTGTTCGGTAAACAGGAAGTTGTCAAGTGATGAATCTGAAAACGCATCACACGGTATGGCTAACATATATAAATGTTGATACCAAATTAAAGAAAGGGTGGATGTGTAGTTCCTGAGAAAAATGTGACGAAAGTTTCATGGGACGGACTGACTGACGGACTGATGGACGGACGGACTGATGGACGGACTGACGGACGGACTGACGGACTGACAGACAGAGGTAAAACAGTATACCCCCCCTTTTTTAAAGCGGGGGTATAATAAAAAGGAAACCCTAATCAAATGGCAAAATCAAATGCTCAAACCCATCAAACAGAAGGATAAAGTCAACTGTCATATTCCTGATTTGGTACAGGCATTTTCTTACGTAGAAAATGGTGGAGTAAACCGGGTTTTAAAGCTAGCTGATAAGGTTTGTTCATGCAATATGTATTCATTTGGTAAAACAGAAAACATATATAGTATTATCAACCATTTACTTCAGATTGATGGGATATAAGCAATTGGAATTTTTACATTGTCAAATGTCAAGTTTATTGAATAAGTACTGTCATGAAGAAGTATGTATGATAGATGTAAAACAAAAAACTCACCAAAGATACCAAACTTATAATTCTGAATGCCAGATAGATAGGTAGATACTTTTATTCTCATAAAACCATACAAGTACAAAGGTTACAGAGAAGTTAAAAGCATGCATACAAAATATTAGATGTGATACAGTAATATAAAATAAAAAAATATATTAAACCAAAATAAATAAATAAATAAAAACAGATAAAATTAATAAAAGTAGGAGAAAACAAATAAAGTAAATAGAGTAATATACATGTTTACAGAGAAAAAATAGTGTTTAAAGACGCATGTATGGCCTACAAAAAACTCATCACTCAGTGACACTAGAACAAAACACATTAAAGGCCAGATAAAGTATGAAGTTGAAGAGTATTGAGGACCGAAAATTCCCAAAATAGTGTTTGCCAAATACAGTTAAGGTATTATATTCCTGTGGTAGAAAAAGTTTCTTAGTATTGAGAACGATTCCAAGTTTTGTCAAGGTCATTTATAAATATGACCATGTCCACGAAATAATTTTGACTGGACTATCATAGTAGATATAAAACATGAGACACTGTCTTTGTAGCCATGCACTAGGGTTTTCCTAGATCGTTTACACAACCCAGAAACAAGAAAAAAACTACCAGTAATGGCTCTATGAACATTCCTCTTGCGTCGATCATAAAGATATTTTTTAACATCTATTATAAACTTTTGCCAAACAGCTAGTTGTGTATACACTCCTAATATGCTGTTCCCCTGCATATGAAATTATATAAAATAAACTACTTGATAAGGGGGTTAGTTTGAAAAACCAAAGTCCTTTATAAAGAAGAACTCTTGGACAATCGATTCGTTTTTCTTTGGAACTTCAACAGAAAATGAAGACATGGAACCTCCTTCTTTCTACAAAATACAGAAACAAATGTACATTTTTATATCTTTCCACCGTATTCTTTCCCCTAAAAGCAGGATTATGTTTTCAATCAGTAATCAAAACTAGGTTTCTGTGCTACTGTAAAAAAACAATGAGTTTTTAAAATATGAGATAGTACATGCATTTGAAGTCCATATCTTAGCGCAGATGAATCAAGGCATGGACTTTGAATTTGTTGTTTTGTAGGGTGACATGTCCGCTGGGTCTAGTCCAAATGAGGATTCAAAGAAGTATAACATTAACATGTTCTTTGGATTTGTATTACAAATTACCTTCAGACGTTAAAAACATCCATCACGGGTATCATTCATCTTTTAAAAAATATTTTTTATTTTTAAATCAAGGACAAGTGGAAAGAATTGATGAATTCAAAAAAAGAACAAAGTAGGTGTTAATTACCCTTGTGTGTCCTATATCGCCGAGTTTTGAGAGCATAGAAGGTGGTAGCTATGTCTTTCCGTCCATATAAAATTAAAATCACAAAAATACTGAACTCCGAAGAAAATTCGAAACGGAAAGTCAAATGGCAAAATCAAATGATAAAACACATCAAACGAATGGACAACTGTCATTATTGCTGACTTGGTACAGGCATTTTCAAATGTAGAAAATGTTGGATTGATCTGGTTTTATAGCGCTAAAACTCTCACTTATGACAGTCGCATCAAATTCCATTACATTTACAACGATGCATGAACAAAACAGACATAATAGGTAAAATTGCCAAAATAGGGGTACAGCAGTAATCACCGTGTCACAATCTCAATCAGAACAAAAACAAATATTTAAAAAAGAAACACAAAAAGCATAACGACGTTCATTACTTAATTATTTTTGTATTTTAAATCAACCCATAAAGAATTGAAATATTTGAAGTCCTGTGACTAAATGCATGGCTAGGTTCACATCCACTCTGGTGTAGAATCGCGTGTTTGACGTCAGAATGTAAACGTCACACAGGTAGAGATCTAAAATAATTGTGTTGTATAATAGAACAATAACATAATGGCATTATAATAGAACAATAACATAATGGCGGGACGTTTAAAAGTACAGAGCCACGTCGTATGTACCAAAGAAACACAAAAAAAAGTCACACGTACAAAGCACAACAGCAAAAATGAAAGATAATTACAAACAACACATTGACGGGATGCATATAAAGTACCGAGCCACGTCAAATGGATATCACAAAAAAAAAAAAAAAAAAAAAAACAGACCAAACAGTAAAAGTAATATTAAAAATAGAACAAAGACAAATAAAAGAAAAATATAACACGTTATTAAAATGTGTGGCGTACATTCTCTTGTTTTAGATTTTGATCTGATTTTGGAACATTGGTGTATAATGATGACTAACAGATCTAATTGGTGTAATTTCCAATTGACCGACTATTCTTTTCATTTGGACTTTAGATTGCTAACTTGTCATACCGTCCTCCTTTCCATGTTTATCAGTGATTACATCAACAGTAACATTAACTTTCCCAATTTTTCTGCACTATAGATGCCATTTGTGTATGCTCCAGGAAAAAATTTTTGAAAATCCCCAAAAAATACCACAAATTTTAATGGAAATGGATATTCCTTGCCAGGGCCATATGCCCCTGCTTTTTTCCCCTTTTTTTCTTTTGGTGGGTTTTGTTGCTAATCTATTTTTTCTTGTAATGATTCGGGGATAATTATATGTTCTTGTCATTTTGTTGCATTTCCTAATATCTTCTTCTAAATTTGATTGATTGGTGTTTAATATAAAAAATAAAGGGGATTGATTCCCAATGAGACAACCCCTACCAGAGACCAAATGCCATAGCCGTTTTAAAAACTAGAATAGGTAAAAACGTACAGCCTTTAACAATTAGCAAAAAACCCAAGCAAAGCCAGTTTAACGCTTTTGAGTTCATGCAGCACCTTTGGGCCCTTATTTTTGTAGAAAACAATAGTCAGTTATTTTAAAAAGTGGATGGAACCGAGTGCCCGGGAGAGAACCACCGAATTTCAGTATAAAAATTTCGTTTAGTAATTAAGACTGCAGTCGATTGAACTGCCACGTGTTGGGACTCGAACCCAACCTCTTTTTTTACAGGCGTTAAAAAGGGATCTCGTATCAATGTTTTAACCACTCGACTACCGGGGCCTATTTTTCGCGGGGTCGTTATTTTTTCGATTGCTATTTTGTTTTTCCCCCCTTTTTTTTCGGGCTTACGGAGTAAAAAAGGTGATAAGGATCTGTTTCCGGGCGGCGGCAGGGCGGGTCAACACATGCAATTATTTTTGTTTGGGGCCCGTTTGTGGTGAACCCAATTTAGGGTCCACAATTTGATATCGTTGTATTAGCTTGGCCATCTCTTTTCCCATTGATTTTTTTGGGGCACTCCCCGTCGTCATGGCTATTGATTTTTAAACTTTTGCTTTTTTTACATAAACTTTTGTGATTGGGTCAGTTTATGGTGAACACTTGGTGGGTTAATGATATTTGGTATGCAGTTGTATAAGCATTGATATTTTTTTTCCATTGAGATTAATGGCTCCCCCTTATTTGACGTATTATTTTGTGATTAGGTCAGTTGGGGGGAACCATAGTAGTAGTAATTTTTGCTATACTCAGTTGAAACGCTTTGGGACATCTCATTTTCATGAAAGTTTTGGGCCCCCCCAGTTATGTCTCATTGACTTTGAAACTTTTTAAAATTTGAAAAGTAATTGTTTGGTATTTCAGTTTTAAGAAGAAGTGCATTTTTTAAGTAAATTTTGATTTTGTGTATGCAAATGTATTGGCTTTGAAAGTACTTTTCCGTGGATTTTATATAGCTCCACCCCATCTTCATGGCATTGATTTTGAAATTTCTACAAATTTTAAATAAAAATATAAATAAAAATATTTTGCCACCGGCTTTAAAAGGAAAAACAAAAACTTTCGCCTAATTGTATTTTTTCAATTGGGAAAAATTGTTTAGGGAAACCGGAAATTTTGCTTAACTTTCCTGTCTTATACTAAAATTAAAAATTAATCTACCGTCCACGGGGATTTTTGCCTTATACCTCAGGAAAAATCTTATTTAAAATTTTGTTTTTCATTTTATTAATTAAATTTTTTTTTTATATGAAAAATTTATTTTTTAAAACACATTCAGAGAGAATCAAAATGTACCCCTTTTCAAAAGCAAATACTTACACTTTTCGGAAAAAAAAAAAAAAAAAACCCCAAGAAATGTCCCGTGCCCCAGTAACCCGATAACCCCACTCGATTTTCATTTTTATTTAAATTTTTTCCCTGAAATTCGGGTAAAAACCCTTTATTTTTGGCATAAAAGTTAGAAAGCCCCCCTTTCTTTAAGAACCATGGTACCAGTTTCAAGTTGATTGGACTTAACTTCATCAAAAACTACCTTAACCAAAAACTTTGTTTCTTCAAAAATTGGGTATAAAGGAACATCAAACCCAAACCCTTGGTTTCAAAAATAATTTGATATGTTTTTTTTTAATAATGCCCCATCCCCATATCCCTTTAAAAATAACAGGCCGGGTCTCATAAATTTTTTCCTAAACCCTTTAATAAATACTTTGTGCCGTTTTCGAGACAAGTGCCCGTGAATGAAAAACCTTTTTAATATATTTTAAATGTGTTATATAGTGGGAATAAAGTTACCTATCTTATATATAAAGCCCCTATCTTTGACTTTTCCCAGTATATATGTTTTTTAAAGAGCAAAAATTCTCCAAAACATCAAAAAATCAATGCAAACTTAAACATCATTTTAAATTTTCGTTTTTAAATTGAATCTGAGAATCTAAAAATTAAATCACCTCAATTTTAATTTTGACAATGCAAAATCAATCGTGGGGGTTTTTACAAAAGGATATTCTCAACGTTTATTCGACGAAAGGGGAAAATTTTAATTTGATGACTCAAATGGAGACGGAGGAAAAGGGTGCAAAAGAAAAACTTTATGAAACGTTATAGGCGAGATTAAATTTACTGTATTTTGACTATATTTGTCTTTTTGACTTATAATTTGTATACCGATATTTTTTTTTAATTTAATGAAAAACTTTTTGGGAAAAAAAAGAAAGAGGATTCAACGATGACATGCCTAACATCCCTTTAAATTTCCCTGAAAAAAAATTTTTAAAAATAAAGAAAATTTTTTGTGAAATTTTTGCAAAAATAAGGTCCAGTTATCCTGATTTCAAAGCCCCCCCCCCCCCTTTTCCCCCCTTTTTCCCCACAACAAAACACCCTTGTAATTAAATTTCCCGGGTTGTGCTTTCTTTATGAAAATCCTTTTTGGATTTGTGTCTAGATCTGGTGAAGCATATTTTTTCCTACAACTACACACATGCAACTACAAAAAGTGTCACACCCAAAAATAAAGTTTGTTTTTCAGGAAATCATAATTTTTTGGGTTTTTTTGATAAAATACAATTATGGAAAATTTTAAAATTTTAAAAATCCCCTTTTTTGCCAAAAAATCTGTTTTTTTTGGCAAACTTTTAATTTTGTCAATTAAAACAAGGTTGCGTAATCGGTTTTTGGGAAAAAAAAATTTTTAAAAATTTTTACTTTTTTTAAAAGGAAACAATATTTGTATTTTTTAATTTGTTGCTTTAAAAAAGGTTTTTGGGTTTTAAAATAAATTTTTATTAAAACTTCGGGGAAAATATAAAACTTGTTTTTTTTAAATTTTTTTAATTTGATATCAAAAATGGTTTCAACTTTTTAAAGGTGGTTACTTTTTTTTTTGGGGGTTTTACAGCCCCTTGATACTTAAATTTTGGGGGAGTTTCGGTAAAATAATCCTCCCGCAAAATATTTAAATTTAAATTTTTTTTGGTTTTGACCATTGGAATTTTATAAAATGGAAGTGGGGGTTTTTTAAAAATTTTTTTTTTTGTTTTTTTTTTTGTGGAAAATTCAAAAAACCAACTTGTAAACTAAAAAATCCATTTTTTTTTGACTTCAATTTGGGGGGGCCCCGGATAAATACAGGTTATTTGCGAACATTTTTACAAACTTTTTAAAATCAAATGTGACAAATGAAATTAAAGGTTATGAGAAATGCAACATGGGAAGGGAATTATGCCCTTCTTTAAAAATTTTTCCCTGTCCCGGAATTTTTAATTTAGTAAATTTTACAAAAAATTTTTATTTTTCAATTAACATTTTTTATCACAAAAGAAAAAATTTTACTTCAAAAGAAAGCCCCCATAAATCCTTAAAATGTCCTATGCCGAAAAAAAAAAACCCTTTTTTCCCTAAAAAACCCCAAAAAATTTTTTTCCCCCCCCCCCGGGGAATTTCTTACATGTTTTTTTCTATTTGTGTATTTTTAATACATTGTATTCCATAAATAAAGTACTATTTGATCCATTTTTTTGTCAAATAATGCAATGATAAGAACTAAAAAATTACTTTGCAGTTCAAATCTTTATATATAAAATATAAACATCCTTGTTTCAGTCAAAAATTTTGACATAATTTCTTTTGATGTACAAAAAAATTTATGAGATCTAAACCTTTTTTTTTGAATTTTAAAAAAACCATTGAAATTTGGGGGAATTTAAACTATTTTATTTGTAACCCTTAAAAATTTGAACATTTTTGGCTAACATTATTTAACTTGTTGTAGAAAAATTTTGTTTAAATTAAATAGTTAAAAGGGATCTGACTGCTGATTATTGGGTTGAACTTTAATTAAAATTTATCATGTTTATTCCCCTTTTTTAAAAAAAATTTAAAAATTTTGGTGAAATAATCAATATTCATATTGGAGTATTGAGGGCTGGTTTCCAAAATTGGAAAGTGCACAATTGTTTTTAAAACAGTAGATAACATAGACAAGAGAAGTAAAAATTCTTTTTTCCCCAACAAAAAAGAAAAATCATTTGAATTGTTTAAAAATTTAAAAAACTTTGTTTAAAAAATTTTTCCTTTAAATGAAAACAAAATAAAAATTTATCATCTTGTATACATGTGTGTAATTATACTTTTAATTTTGAAAAGAAATTTTTTTTGGGGAAAATTTATAACAGACTAAATCAGTGGTAGTCTACTTTGTAAAAAAAAAATTATTATATTTTCAGAATGACTTTGAAAAGGTAAAATTTTATTTGGGAAATTATTGCTTTTTATCTGACGTTTCCCACGATCAACCAACATAGCGAAAGATTTTATGCCTGTAAATCTGTAAAAAGCAAAATGGTGTTCTAATCCCTTTGCATTTAATGTATTTAAATATACCCTATATAAAAAGTATTTTGTATTTTTTTAGGGGGTGATACAAAAATTTAAAAAATAAAAGTTTTCTAATTTTTTTAAATTGAAAGAAGAAATTCCCCTTTTTCCTGTTGCATGTCCACCCCATTCTGTTCCATCAATTCCACCCCCACCATTCACTGTATAGATTACTTCGGTTTGGCAGGGGTGAAAATGAAAAAAAATACGGGTTATCTTGAACCCTTTGTACAATGTGAATTAATTATTGAAAAAAGGATTTATATGATTTAACTTCTTGAAAAAATTTGTTTTTAATTTCTTTTGAATTTCTTTTTTGCCCTTGAATTGAATTCAAACAGATTACATCTTAATTTGCTGTCACCTACTCAAAAAGAATCTATATTGGTACTTTGTGTATTATATGTACTGTAAATTGTTTCTTTTTGGGTTGGGGGGTTTCTCTTGACTCATTCCCCATTTCAATACCAAAATTTTATGTACATTGTATATGAGTGACTGTAAGGATAGTGGAAAATACTGATTTTTTTTAAATTTTTTAAAATTTTTAAAATATGCATTCATAAAAATTTTCAATTTACTATTTTATGTTTGAAAAATTTCAAAATTGTTCAAGCAGGAAATTTTTACACTGTACTTTATCATGTTTATAAAAGCATACAATAGGTTTAAAATTTAAATGAACAATTAAAATTTTTTATAAAAAAGGGTTTTGTTTAAAAGGGACAATATTAAAATTTGATCGGGCACTGTTTTTTTAAAATTGTAATGTATATTTTGTTTTGGAAAAATTTTTTTTTATTTAAATAAATAAAATTTTTGAGGTGAAATAAAATGTTTAATTTCAATGTTTATAAGTAGGAAAATTGTAAATATAAGAAATACAAATTTATTTTAAATTTTTCAATGGCTTTTTAAAAATAATTACAATTTTTTTTTGTTTTTGGTTATACTTTTAAAATTTGTTTGTGAAATTTGAGAATTTTTGAAATTTACATTAAGTTGTGGTAATGTTATTTTTGGGATTATATTTTTTTTTAAATTTTAGGGTGAAAATTGTAAAATAGGTATAAGGGCATAAACAATAAATGCATTTTTATATGTTAAATAATGTTCAAAAATAATTGTGATAAACACAAGATGCAAAATAAAAACATTTATAATTCCTATTTAATTTTCTTGGTGAAATTATATAACAAAAAACGGTTTTTTAAAATAGTAATTTTTAAAGTTTAAGGGGTTTCTAAAATTAAAATAAAAGGTATTTACCCCCCGATAGGACATTTATTTATCTAACAAAATACAATCTTTATCCATTGATTTTCCTTAAAAAAAACGGGCTGATTTTTGATGGTTCAACTCGAAAAAAAAAATAGTATTTAAATGTGAGTTTTTTGTAAAAAATTTTTTAAAATTAAGGAATTATCCAAAAAGGGGTTTATTTCAACTTCTTGTTAAAAATCAGTTAAATAAAATTTTAAAGAAAAAAACAGAAAAACCAAAATGCATTAAAAAAATTTCATTAAATTAAAAAAGATACAGTTTTGAAGGTTGTTGGGAAAACGGAATCAGTTAATGTAAAAGAATTAAAAATAAGTTTCCTAAATTTCCCCCACGAAAAAAAAAAAAGGTAAGAAGGAAAGGGGTTAGAAAGTTTTGTTTTTTTAAAAAATTAAAAAAGGGTTACAAGTTGTTTTGGAAATTTTTAGACCCTCGCCCGGGAATGCTTAAAGTTAAAGTCAGTTTCTGAATAAAAAAAGTTTTTTAATGAAAAATTTGAAAAAGTATTTTTCCCTAAGAATTAAAATATGAATTAAAAAAACATACCCAAATTTACAGAAAAAATTGGAAAAAAATTTTAGACTTTTTTAAAAAAATTTCCGATTTTTTTTATTTTGGAAACAGTTAAAACCCAAATTTTTTTTCACCCAACAGATAAAACCAACTTTTTGAAACAAAAAAATTTTCTTTGATCATAGTTTTAAATTTGGGACAATATTTTTGAAAAAAATAAATTTTTAAACTTTTAAAAAATTTAGGGAAAAAATAGCCATTTTTTTTTATTAATTTTTTTTTAATTAAAAAAAATTGAATTTTACTTTTTTAAAATTTAAAATAATTTCATGGTAAAAACAAAATTTTATTGTTTTAATTTTAGATTGTATTAATAAAAAATAACAAAAAAATTTTTGATTTAATTTGAGCTTAAAATACTTTTATTAGAATGTATTACCCCCCTTTTAAACTTTATGTATGTTAAACAAAATTTTCTAAAATTTATTTTAAAAAATTAAAATTATTTAAAAAAAAAAAAGATTGAAAAAGATAATGAAAAAAATCTACATTTTTTGTTTGTCCGGACTTGATTAAATAATTTAAAAAATAACTTTTATTTAAAAGCAAACAGCTTATGGTAACTTCAATTTTTGAAAAAAATTATACCACCAACTAATAAACAGACATAAATTGGGGGAAAGTACAAAAAATTTTAGTTTCCCCCTTAAAAATTTTTTCTTTAGTGCTTTTGTAAAAATTAAAATTAAGAAAAACCCGACCTTCTTAATTTATTTTTTTTAGAATTTTTCTTATTCCCAATAAACTTTTGATTAAAATTATAACATGATAAAATGATCTTTAATTTGAAATAGGATTAAAAAACAATTATCGTAATGTATATAAAATTTTTTATTTTAACAGAAGAAATGGGTTAACTGTTGAGTTTTTAATAGAAGTAGAGAATTTAATGTCAACCCCGTTATTGGTTTTAAAAGGTAAAATTTTAGTTTTTGTATTTAAAAAAGAAACTTTAATGGTTTTTTATTTGCTTGTCAATTTAATGGACCCCTTCCTAAATTTGAATTAAAAAAAAAAACCATTGGCAACTTTTTTTAATTTTTAATATCAAAGTTCTTAAAAAGAAAATTTTTGTATTTATAATTATGAAATAAAAAAAATCCTTTCCAAAGAAAATTTTTGAAAAAATGTAGAAATCACTTCAAAAAATTTGTTGTAAAATTTTTTAAAAACTCTAGAAGCTACTTGTTTGAACAAATTGAAATTTAATTTTTTTTTAAATTTAATTTGATTTAAATTTTTCCATTTTTTTTTTTTAAAAAATCTAAAGATTGTATTGTTTTTATTCAAATTTTATATATTGTTTTTATAAAAAGAATTCTTTCTTCTATCTAAAAAAAAAATAGCAAAACCTTTTAAATTTTTTTTTATGTATTAATTTCCCCCTTAAAAATTTTTTTCCACAAAGCTTTCATTTGGTTTTTTTTTATTGTTGGAAAAAAAAGTGAAAAAAATTGAAGAAAATAAGAAAAAATACGTTTAAAAAAAGGGGGGGGGCTAAAAAAAATTTTTTTTTTAAATATTATTTTAAAAGATTAAGTAATGGGCTTACAAAATTTTTTCCCTGATTTAATCAGTTTTAAAATAATTAAAACCCCCATTTAAAATTTTAATTTTTTTAATTATTTAAAAATTTTAAATTTTAAATTAATTAAAAAACACTAAAAAAAAAAAAAAGTTTATTTAAAATAAATTTACCGTAATTTTATTTTTTCTATTTATATTATTATTTTTTAATTTTAAAAAACAAGGAATAAATAAAAAAACAAATAATTTAAAAAAAAGGAAAAGTTGTAAAATTTTAAAAATAAACTAAATATTTATAAAAAGGATTTTTTTCAGGGTTTTTTTGTAATTTTTTAAACTTTTTTAAATTAACAAAAAAAATTTCCCAAAACAATTTTTTTTTGAAAATCTTTTAAATTAATTAAAAGAATTTGAAAGATTTATAAATCTTTTTTATTTTTTAAAAAAGTTTTTTCAACTTTCTGGCAAAAAAAATATAAAAAAGGTAAAAATTGAAAAAACACAGACCCAAATTTTTTTTTTTTCTAACCCTATCAATACTAAACTTTGTTTAAAGTAATTTTGAATCAAATTCCTTAAAAATTAATTATTTTCTAAGAATTTTTTTTCTTTTATTATTTTTAAAATTAAAGAAAAAGGAAAAATTTAAATTTAATTTCTTTTTTTTGGGGTAAAATTTGGGGTTGGGAAATATAACATTGGGTGTCCCAAATTAATCTAACGATAAAAAACATTGAAAAAATTTTTAAAAAATTTTGTAAACCCCTTAAAATGTCAATTTTTTTGAAAATTAATTAATGTAGGAAAATACTTTTGTTGTTTTTTTAATTAAAAAATTTAATTTGGCCTTTTTTTAAAAAGTTAATTTTAAATCGGTTATAAATAAAGGGAAATATTTCAATTAAATGTTAAAAAAATCTAAAATAAAGGGTAAATCCTTTAAAAAAATTTTGGGGAAATTCGGGAAATAAATTTATTGATTATTTTCTTTTAAAAGTTCGTTGTTAAAATTTTAATAATTTTAATCCACAAAAGTTTTTAACCCCAAACAATTGAAAGAAAATTTTTTTGTTTTAATCATAGATTATATTAAAAATACACTTAAAAAAACCCCAATAAACTAATTAAGAAAACTAAATTTTTTTTTTAATTTCTTATTTAAATTAACAAAAAATTAAGGGAAAAACCCCAAAATATTTTTTTCAGATTTTGGTGACTTTTAAAATTATATAAAAAAACGAGGGGGTTCAATTTATTTTTCTATATTTTAATTTCCCAGGTAAAAACAATTTTGTAAATTATTTTATTTTTTAGCCTTTTTCATAAAAAAATTAATTTTTAGGGCTTTTCCATTTGAAAAAAAATTTGGGGAATTTTTAATTTTAATCAAAAATTTTTTGTTCAATTATTTTTAAAAAAAAAACTTTTAACCCCAAAAAAGAAGAATATATCTCAATTAGTTTTAAAATAATTTAGTTTTTTATTGCACCAAAATTTTAAAAAAGGGTTTTTTAAATTTGAATTTGAATTCTAGTTTTATTGTTAAAAAAAAAAACCTTTTTAATTTTTTTAAATTAAAGCGGTTTTCTTCAAGAAAAGGCTATAATTTATAATTTTGTTCAATTTTTTTTTAAAATTTTTGCCTTTTTTGAGATTTTTTCCCTTTAAAAATAAAACCCTGGAATTTTAAAATTAAATTTTGTTTGTTTAAGTCAATTTTTTTCCCTTTTTTTTTATATACTTGGGTTATAATTTAATTAAACATAAAATTTTCTTTCAAATTCAATTTAAAAAAATCAAATTTCTTAAATTTTTTTGTTTTGGGTTTTTTTAAAAATTTTTACGTTCTTTTAAAATTTAAAATAACGGGTTTTCTTTGTTTTTTTTTGAATTTTTAGCAATTTTAGTTTTTGTTCATTAAGAAGTTAATTTGGGAACCCCCATTTTTTATGGGGGGGCCCTAATTTTTTTGAAAAAAAAGGCCTAGCTGACCAAAAAAAAAATCTATTTTACTAATAAAAAAAATTTTTTTCTGTCCCCTGCGAAAATTTTTTTTTTTGGGAAATTTTTAAGGGAAATTTAACAAAGACGGGCATGAAAGAGTTTAAAAACATCTGTCCAGTATACAGTTGGGAAAAAATTTATTTAAGATTTTTTATTTAATTTTTGATTTTCCCCTATAAAAAGTAAAATTAAAATAAAGGAAAAATTTCAAAGCAAACCCAATAAAAAAAAAAAGGGAAAGGTACTAAAGGGGTCTTTTTGCCCAAAATATTTTAAAATTTCCCAAAAACTGATAATAGTATATGAGCCATATTAAAACTGCAAATTAAAAATGAATGGGTATTTTAAAACAAATTTTTAAAAAAGAAATAAATTTCCTTTTAGTGCCCCATTTTTGAAAAAAAAAATTTTTAAAGGATATTTTTTTTTGTATCATTCTTTTAAAAATTTTTTCAAAAAAGAATTATATGTTAAAAGTTTTTAATAATTTAGTTCACTATTGCCATTAATATGGCAAGGTGGATTCAATTTTGAGTTTTAAAAAAATTTAAGGGATTGTATCCGGACCCCAAAAAAATTTAAATGTAGAAATGGGTAAAAAAAAACAATAAAAAACCCCCTTTCCGGGATATAGACAAGCCACCTTTTTAAAATTTTAATCATAAAAAAATTAAAGGGGAATTTTTTTGTTATTTATGGTTTTGTAAAAAAAAGATTTCTTTTAAATTATAGGAAAAAAAATTTTTTTTTTTAAAAAAAAATTTTATTTTGTGGGGAAGGTTCTGAAAAAAAAATTATAACACAATAAAAAACCCAGGCCCCCCCCAATAAAAAATGGTTTTTGTTGTTAAGCATTTAATATTTTGCTTATTTATTTTCTTTTTTTTTTTTGGCCAATTTTCTTATTAAAATAAACAAATATCACCTTTATTTAGTAATAGATTATAAACAATCAGAAATGTATATCTATTTATGAACAGCACAAGATGTAAACATGAGTAACATTTAAAAATATTAAAATGCTGAATTAACATCTAGTAGACAAAAACCCTTTAAAGGGGGGATTTTTTAGAAGTAAGTCAACCTAGAATTTTTTATTCTAAATATTATTTGGTTTTTAATATAAGATATTTTTCATATTTTTAAAAGAGTTGTGAATTTAAAGGTTGTCATAAATTTCATCCTTTTCATCCTTCTTCCCCCTTATTTAAATTATTTGGGGTTTTTTTTAAAATTTTGTTGGATCCAATTTTCTGGATTTTGGGAAAAAAACAAAATTTAAATTTTTTTAAAAAATAAAAATTCTAAAAAAAAAAAATTTTTCCAAACAAAAATTTAAAAACCCACAAATTTGCAAGTTTTCAAAACCAGGAAAGGGGGTACCTGAAATAAAGGATTTAACCCCCCCCTTTTTTTAAAAACAAAAAATCAAGCTTTAGAAATAGAAAAAATGACGGAATAAATTATTTTTCAGAAAATATAAAGAATTTTTTGTTTCAAAAAAGATGCTTTATTTTTTTTTTCCAATTAATTTTCCCAAAATGGGATTTTTTTTAAAAAATTTGAAACAATTTGTAAAAAAAAAAAACATATAAGTAAAATTTTTTTTGTTTTCTTTTAAAAAAAATTTAAATTTTAATTTTTTGTTAAAAAAAAACAAGGCTTTTGTTTGCGGGATGTAGAACAGATTTCCAGCCCCCTGTTTTTAAAATGGGAAAATTTTGTTTTTGAACACAAATTACACGTTTAAAAATAAAAACTGAATATAAAAATAGAACTGGGGGTGTAAGTTTTCTGTACATGTCCATTTGTTTTTGTCAATAAACCTGAATGAACCAATAAAGCCAAATTGTTTAAAAATTTAAATTTTTTTTTCTATAAATTAGCATTATCAAATTTGTAGGGAAATTATGTTCAGCAAAAAATGCAGTTTGATAGGGAAACCTTTTTTTTCTTAATTAGAATACAAGGAAATTTACGTAGTTTTGTATATGGAAAAATAAAAAAACTACCCACCCATACAACTTCTTTTTATAGTAAAAAACCCCCAAAAGGAAATTTAATTATGGATAAAACAGAAAATAATTACAGTAGGGTTATTTAAACAAAAAGATAAAAAACCCAAATTAATTGTAATGAGAGAAGTAAAAGACAAACCTCAGGTTTAATTATTCCCTCTCAGACACCTTGTTGAATTTATCCAAGTCATGAAGGGGTTGCATTTAAAACTTTCAATTTCAAAATGTTACATTTTAAATAAGGGGGGTATTTTAAATTGCTAAGTAATATTTTATTTCTTTTATATTTGGAAATTTAACTTTTTGTCTTAGAAAATGCCCAATAGTTGTTAACATGGTGAACTGTGTTAATGAGGTTTGAAAATTAAAAAACTTTTTTTTTGGGGGGATTAAAAAAGTTTGGGTTTTAAATTTGGATTGTGGATAGGTTTTAAATTTGAATTAAATGGCCTTGAATGTTCGTTCGGCATGGGTAAACCCCCTTCCAGTTTTTGGGAAAAGGCGGGGGCTAGTACAGGGTTTAAAAAATGTGGGGATACCAAAAACAGAATGGTAACCATGGTGAAACCCTTATTTACCTATGTAAATGTGAATAAATTTGAAAACAATTGGGGGGTTTAGAGAGAATTTCCACGAAAAAATTTTTTGACACGAAGGTGTCAAAAACGTACCTGTTAGAACAACTCATACGTAAACTAGACAAGCAAGAGAGGAAACATTTTATAGAAAACAGGATGTTCCCCCAGTTCCAGTACAGGTTGACCCTCTAAAAAATTGGACATGGCAACCCATGAATGAACATAAAAACTTAGGACAGGACATTTTTTTTCTCTGAAACTTACAAAATTCAAGTAAACCAAGACAGAGGGAAGATCCCTTTTTTTATATGAACCAAGATTCCATCTGTAACAAACCAGTCAACATCTGATTGACCAATCGTCAAAAAGGCAAGGTTATTGGAAAAAAAATCTTGGGGGACTACAAATTTTGAAAAAAAAACTCCACGCCCAGAGAGATATAAAAAATATGAAGTTTTCCCATTTGTAAAGAGATCTTCTGCTGTTTTGACCAGCCTGATTCCCAAGGTCAATTATTTAACAAAAAACTACCTTGACACAGCTGATGTGAAGTGGAATCGCTTCCCTTAAAAAAACAATTTGGGGGGAAAAGATTTGAAAACTCATGGCTTTCTTTAAAACGGGTGGGTTTATTTGACTCAGTATTGAAAAAAAGCCAAAAAAAGTTGTTTGTAATCCTTTTTTCTCTTTTTTTTGGAACTTAACCCCTTTCACTCTTCTTATAAGTCACAATTATCATTAAATTTACTGTTCACATTTCTGAATTTGAGATTAAGATATAAATGCGGGCAATTTAATAAAATTTTCTAAGTCTACAGTTTTTTTTCTCCAGTTTTTTTGAAAAAAATAATTTTTTGGTACAGAAAATTATCTTCATTTGAAAGATATCTGAAAAATATCTTTTAGTTAAAAGGGGTTTGTCAGTGGTTTTTCTAAAGACTAGTTTTATTCTGTGACTTCACAATTACTAAAAAAAATAGTTTTTTTTAATAGATGAAATAAATTTTGAAATTGAAACAAGATACATGGATGACAAGCTGTAGCATGGTGATTATTTTAATTATAGACTATAATCACCATAATGTCATCACAATGGGGGGGGGGGGGGGGCTTGGACAGTTTTATAGGTGTTCACTGAAAAAAAACAACTTTATTTTTTAAATATCATTCAGGAAAAAGAATAGTTTTTAAAATACTGGTATTTTTGTTGTTTTATTTCATTAAATGAAACACATTTTTGCCCCAAGAATTTAAAATCCAACAATTATTGAAAAAAACATCCTTATACTAAGATGAAGGGTCAGTGTCTATAGTAGTTAGTACAAAAAAATGAAAAAAAGTAAGATTTAAAAAAGAACTACATTTCCCCTTCTTGTTTAGTTTTTTTTTTTTTTTTTCCCTCAGTGAAATAACTTATGGGGGATTTTAAAAAGTCTTTGTTTTTGCCCAATTCGAAGATCAACATTTTGCTGTCTGGGGCCCCAATTGCCCCCCTTAAGTTTAATCTTTTTTGTCTTGACCAGTTTGTAAGCCAAACATTTTCGTCTGGGGCCCCCATATTGACCCCCTTTATTTTTAAATCTTGTTGCTATGACCAGATGTAAGCCTCTTTATTCAAAGTTCTATGAATAATTATCCCATCCCATTTCACATCACAAATTGTTGTTTTATTAAAAAATTGATTTTTTTCAAGTAAAAATAAAATAAGATTTAGGACAAATTTGTTGTGTAAATTTTTCATAGATAAAAAAAGTGAGTTTTCTTTTTAGAAAAATTTAATTTAAAAATAAAAAAAAATTTGGTATTGGTTTTAACAGAAAATGAAATTTTACAAATGTGATCTTGTAAACTTTAGGCATTGTTTAGTTTTTATTTTCCAAGATTTATAAATTTAAGGATACTCTGTGAATTTTTATTAAAAAAAAAAAATTTACTTTTGTTGATGTGATATTTGAAAAGTCAGGTTTCTTTTGCACCTAGAAAAAAATTGAGTAGTACAACAAATATATAAATAAAAATTTAAAAATGTTACTTTTAATAAAACATATATTTTGAGAATAATTCAAATAATTAATTCAAATGACTTGGAGAAAAATTTCTCTATGTGCAATGGTGGGAAAATAATTTACTCCTGGTTTTTAATGGTTTTGTTGCCAATTTTTTAAATTTCTTTATATGTGTACTGTAACAATTTTTGTTTTTTTTTTTCTCTATCAGTGCACATGTTTTACAAATGTATATTGTCCTGTTTTTTTCAGACTTATGATTTGTTAATTTGCCATTTTTCTAAATTCTTTTCAGTTTCTTTCTGTTATAACCCCAAAAATTATTTACGGGGTAAAACTTAGAATACAATTGTTAACCTGTTTGCTTTCTTTTTGGCGAAAACTGCATTTTTTGACAGCTGGTTAATTTCATAGATTTTTAACAAAATTAAGCGTTGCAATTATTCACATGTTTTTTTAAAAGTGTTTTTTATAGTTACTTTGTGTGACTTTCGATCAATCTTTGGAAAGTATAATTTAGAAATGAAATTTGAAAAAGTACAAATGAAAGATAAAACAGAAAAATAATTTCCATTAAAAAATTCATTCAGACCCGGGTTAAATAGATAATAAAAATAACCCCCAGTTACAAGGTGGGCATTTTTTGTTTACTAAATGAACTGACAAAGTTTATCAAGACCTGTTTTAAAAAAAAATACATAGATCCCTTAAATATGTCATTATATTAAGGTCACGAAGCTCGGGTAAAAGTTTTTTTTTTTTGCGTGAAAATATTGGGCATCAGAATCTTCCCTTTAAAAATTATCTTTGACCTATTTATTATACCCCTATTTTAAGAAAGGGGGGGTATCTGTTTAACCTCTGTTTTCCCTTTCGTTCTTCCATCGTCTGTCCGTCATCCATCCACCCATCTATCATGTACTTCCTTTCGTCAGTAACTATCCATTGGTCATAGGCCTGTCCATCCTTTATTTTTTTAGTTGCATTTTTTTCAGGAACTAAATAAAGGGTTTTCTGAAATTTGGTTTTTTGGGTTTTTTATATAAGTCAGCTTTCCTTTGATGCTTTTTCAGATTCATCACTCAACAACTTCCTGTTTACGAACACTTGTATAATTTTACACATGGTACCCGAAGTTATAATTTTTATCATTTTTTTTCTTGGGAACCAATACGGGTTTTCTTTTTTGGTTTCAAGTTTGATATAAGTCAGCTATACGTGTGATGTGTTTTTCAATTTCATCAAAAAACTTCCTTTTAAACTGAATATTTTTTATTTTTGGGGGTGGGGTATCAAAGTGACTAGCTTTTTTTTCACTTTTTTTTTTAAAACTAAACATCAATCTTTTGAAAAGAAGACTTTGACTATTTTTTTTTAAAATTTAAAACCATAAATGATTTCCAAAAAGTAAAAAACATTAGATAGAACATGATAAAAAAAGAATTTCCATGTTAAATTTTTGTTTTAGAGATGTATTAACCCACATTGCAAAGTGGGATTTTTTTATTCAAAAAGGTTTATCCATTAGGGCATTGGTTTTCAAAGACTTTTTTTTTCTTGATTGTTAAAAAATTGGTTCTCATTAAAAGATGAAAATTCCCTGAACTGTTTTTGAATTTTTTTTTTTCAATATTTGTGTGGTCCTGGGATTTGTTTATGTCGTCCATTAATAATAAAATTAGAGATGGGAAGGAGTTTTAAAAATTTTTCCATTTCAAATTAAAAATTTTATGATATAATGTTTTAGTAAAAAGAATGTTAAACGGGTTTTAATGAAAATTAAAAGGGAAAAGTATTTCTTGATGAGGGTTCAAAGGTAGACCCCCTATTTTTCCCCAATTCATTTAGGCTTGGAATTGGGGGTTTTATTTTTGGTGGGAAAGGGGTCAATAAATTGTTCCCCTTTTAAAACTTAAACTCAGTTTTATACATTTCACACATTTTCGGACCAGAGGGGGGGTTTTTTGGTGTTTTTAAACCCCCCTTTTTTTTGAGATAAAAAAGCATTTGAATGGGGGGATATGGTTGGAAACCCCCCCCCCCCCTTTTTTTTTTTTAAAAGGGGGATCCGCCCCTGCCCCGGGCATTTTGCACAGAATATTAGTACTGATACATGTCTAGGGAAATTCATCACATAAATTGCATGTGCACATAACACATTTTTGGGTTGTAGTTGTAAACACCCAAACGATTGATTGCTGGGGTGAACTTTGCTGGTTGTATTTTTCCAAAAATTTTGGGGTTTAGGGGAGTGGTTATTATTACTAAAAAGGGTGTTAGTGGGGGGAGTAATTATTACCAAACATGTGAATTACTTCCAAACAAAAGGTGAATTACTACCCAACAGGTGTTATTGGGGTGTTTTGAATTACTACCAAAGGTCATGAAAACTATAAACAGGTATTTGCTGGGGATTTAGAGTGAAAACCCAAAAGATGACCCCATTCATTTTAAAAAAAAGAAAGGGTTAAAATCCCCAGGAACAAAAAAACAGTTTGGGGAAATTTTTCATTTTTTAAAAAAAATGTAATTTAATTCCGTCACAACGTAAAAATATCAGATTAATTTATAATAAATTTCTTTTGTCCTTCCTAGCCTAATTATACCCTTTCTCTCACTTGTAATTTTGTATCAAGGCTAAAAAAGACCAGGCTTAAGCACATCACAATTGTGTGAGGAGAATTTTTTCAGCGACGTCACAAGGGAAAAAGGGGGACGTTATCACTTGCCAAAAAAGGTTCACATTGTGGCTTGGGTGTATTTTAGATACAATGTGTAAAACCCGATAAACTATAATATTTTTCCACTACCACCCATCATCAGATCATTGCCTGCACTCTCCTAATAAATTTTCAGGCAGAATAAAAAAAAAAATAACATTTTGGGATTTCTTTTAAAAACACCCCTGTCCTCTTTTAGAATTGTAAATTACTTGAAAACTCAATTAAGTAATTACAAAATCAATAGATTTTGTGTTATTTTCAGTGTTACAATTGTGGCCTTTCTTTTGATTTTGTAACTATAGATGAAACTAAAGTAATATGTTATTCAAAATATTTATAGATAATTAATTTTTAAAGTTCCTGTTTCTGTTTTTGGGGTGTTTTGTACAGTTTTTAGGCCCTTTTATAATTTTTGTATTCTTTACATTATCGTTTTCTCGTAACTATCCGCCCTCGTGGGAAAAACTTGATAATATTCAGATTTTTATTATATAATATTTTATAAAAAAAAAACAGTTTTTTTGCCCAACGTCTATCTCTTTGGTAATACCTCCCCACAACTACACATCCATGTTATATTTTTTCCCGCAATGTACCATCTAACGTTTAAGCCGACAATTTTAATTTACGCATGGAAATATTACCTTTTTTTGCTGAGTTACTTTTCAATAAAGCGACAACATTTTTACGGGGACCGCAAAATACACTGAAACATAAAACAAAGATTCAAATGCATTGTTTTTGTTCTAAAAAAAGCAGGGTACAAAAATTTTTTTGAAACTATATCTATAGGGCCTAAAGTAAAACGTCGACTGAGGATACAAGTTTTTCTTTCCCCTTACCCCAAAAAAAACACCTTTGCTTTAGTTTACAACGCACGGGAAGGTTTAAATTAATTAAGTCATTGACATTTGGTTTAAAATTTTTAATCAAATTTTGTATTTGCTTCCCCGGGGGGTTCATTTTTTGTTTTATAAGCTGTAAGTCATAATCCAACTAGTATCGTACGTCTTTCTTTTCAACCTCGGACTTTAGGTATGTAGGAATCAACTTTTGCTAGACCCTGACTTTAGCGTCCCCCACGACTTTAGATCCACATTAAAATTATATTTTTAATTGTTTATTTTACGGGGATCACAGACAATCGGGAAGGGGGAAGTGTTTGGGTTTTTGGATATATCTTATGGTGTTGTCCATCCTACTATCATTTTTACTTTTCCCTTCTCTATGTTTTAATATAAAGGTATTTCTTTAAAAAAAGGAACTATTTCCCCAAAAATTCACCCCAAGATTTACTGAGGGATCATTTTTGATTTTCTTTTTAATTTTCCTTTGGATTAAGTGCCCCTACCCAAAGGGGGTTTGGTTTCTATCCAAGATGTATAACACTTGTAGGCAATCTTATACATCAAAAAAGGGGGGTTTAAAAAGGAAAATTTTTTTTTTTGGTGTTTTTTTTTTTAAAAAAAAAAAAATTTTTAAAAAAAAAAAACCCTTTTTAAAGGGCAAAAAATTACCCTTTTTTTTTTTTTTTTTGGAAAAATTTGGGCCCTTTTAAAATTTCCCAAAAAAATTTAAAAAAAAATTTTTTTGTTTTTGTTTTTCCCGTTTGAAAAAATAAATTAATTAACCAAATATTTGGCGTAAAATCAAAGGGAAAAAATAAATTTTCCATAAACATGATTTGTCATTCTGTTTTAAAAACAAAATGAGATCTGGGAAATCTTTAAATAATTTGATCTGTGACTACCAAATTTTTTGAAAATTTTTTTGTTTACATGTGATAGTCCCAAATTTTTAGATAAGGAAACTTCTTAAAATATAAAGTCTAAGTCTTTGTCAATCAAACGTGGGTAGTCCTTTGTGAAATATTTATTGGGTAATTTTTTTTTAGTTTATTGATTTTAGGGGGTGACATCAAACATTGTAGGGGGCGAAAAGCTAAGCAAATGCGCATATGTTTTGAAAAATAGATATAAGAAATGTTGGGTTTTGTGCTAATGAGACAAATCTCCCTTCAAGTCACAATTCCTAAAGTAAACCATTTTTAGGGCCCAAGTACATCTTCAAAAAGGACCCTTGGCTCCACAAATGAACTTAAAGGGCCTCAAAAGGAAGTTTTAAACCATTCAAAAAGAAAAACCAAAGGTCTTTAAACTATATAAAAACAAGAATAGAAAAAAAACTTATGAACCACTTAAAAAAAACAATAATGTACTACTGATCATCAGATTTATATACTTGGATATTGAAATGTTGATATGGACTTAACTTTTCAAATTTAATTAAATTGCATTTTGCTGAGAAAATTTTTGAATTTTTAGTTTTAAGGGGGGTTTTTTTAAATTTTTTGAATGAAATTAAAAAATGACATTGTACTTTTAATTATAAAGGGAAATGAAAGTCCACTGATGATGGTAGTTAGATTTATTTTAAAAATTAATTTGTATATGGAAAGATTGATTTTGGTAAAAAAATCAAAATAAGAATTGTGTCAACATTTGGGGTATAATAAATATTTTCAAAAAAGGCCAAAAAAAAAAAAGAAAGATTTTTTTAAACAAAGGTTAGGTTACATTTGGAGAAAGAAAATTTACATTATTAATTTAAATTTTGCAAAACACATCCATGCCATTTTTGGAATAAAAACAAATTTCAAACATTGCTTTGTTTCAGTTTTCTGATTTTCTTTTTTAATTTGAAGAACTTAAGTGTAAAAAAATTCATTTTTCATTAAATTATATGATGGTTTTAAAGTATATTTGGGGTATTTAAAAATGTCAGCTTTAAAGTAGTTTTTGGATATGCCCATAAAAATGTCATAGATGTTTTAGGCAAACTGTATGCCCCTAAGCTGATCTGTGTTCTTTACAATATAGAATGCAAACCAGTTCACTGGTATTTATTTTGGGTAAAAAAAAATCTGATACAGCATCTTTAGACATTTGAAGCAGCCTTATAGGCGGATTTTTCTCTGTGTTGAAGACCCATTGTGGCCTTGGGCTTTTTTTTTGCTCTTTTGGGCGGTTGTTGTCTCTTGACACATTCCCCCTTTTCCCTTCTCAATTTTATATTTTTCAAAACTCATATATGACATTTTTATATGGATTATGAAAAAGAAAAATAAATTAAGTGTTAGCCTTTTTATAAATAATTTTTTTTTTTTTAGGTTGTTCAAGAATATGAAAAAGCATGATTTCCGACTTGGTAGACTTGTTTCGGTGGGCTAAGGGGCCAGGGAAATAAAATACACTGCCAAAGAGCCAATATGACACAAAAAAGGGGTCGGGAATTAAAATCCTCAAAAAAAACATTAAAAATAATTTAGAATTTTTATCCCCCAAAAAAAATTTTTTTTTTTTTTTTTTTTTTTTTTTGGGGGGGGGGGTTTAAAAAAAAAAAAGTTTTTTGTTTTTTTTTGTTTTTTTTTAAGCTTTTTTTTTTCCCCCCTTTAAAAAAAACATCTTGTGATAAAAAGTTTTTTTTGAAAAAAAAAACCCCTTTTTAAAAATGAAAATTTTTTTTAACCCCCACCAAAAAAAAATTGTTTTGCCCAAAGATAAATTTAATTTTAATTTTTCACCATGGGGTTAATTCAGGATATTTGGAAAAAAAAATACCCATCCTAAGTGCTTGTGTATTGACAATTTGAAATAAATTTTTTAAATTTAAAAAGAACAATTAAAGTTTTGAGTAGGAGTTTTTTGTATCTGGGTTTTAGATAAGTTGGAGATTTGATTTAATTGTATTTTTCAATTTAGTTTGTTAAGAAATATTTTTTGATAGATCAATGATATATTCTAAAAAATTTCTTTAAAATTTCTATTGGTTTATATCATTTTTGGATGTTTCAAGGCCCTGCCACCTAGGGCTGGTCAAGCCACTACAATTTAAAAATAAATTTTCAGTGGTTAGTTTTCTTAAGTTTTTTTTTGACAGGGAAAACTTACAAAAACCACAAATTTTCCCATATATTTTATTTCTGTTTGTACATCTTAGTTTTTTAACCAATTTTTTGGGGCTTGCCCACTGTTCATGGCTGTGTAAAATATATCTTAGACTTTTTTTTCTTTTAAAAAGCAAAAATCATTTACTTTTTAGTATTTTTATATTAACACCTTTTATTTGGGCTACATTTACACTACAGTGCTATTTGAAAAAAAAAGTTTCCTACTCATAGCAACTTGGTAATTTTTGTTTTTTATTTTCAAAAAAAAACGGGGGAATTGTTAACAATGTATATTGCTGTTCTCCAGTAAGGAATACTATTTAATACTGATTATTTTATCTTTTTGGTCTTTTTTTATCATACCCTTATTTATTCCCATACGAAGGGGACATGAGGACAGTATCTTTTTTGTCCCCCCCCCAGAGGTAACATTATAAATTTAAAATCTACTACTTCCCCCCACATTTTTCCCGATGATATAAACAATAAACAGCATTAAATTGGATTTTCTGCATTTTGGATATTTCAAACACGCAGTCTTTTATGTTTACGTCCTTTTTTAATAAGAAGTTTTTCAATAGTTTCCATTGCTGTGTTTAAAATAATTATTTCCCTTTGCTCATTGGCAACTTGATTAATTCAATATTAATCAAAAAAAAGCAAAGGTTATTTCCCTTTTCTAAAGTTTACAAAATTTTACAATTTTTTCTCAATCAAAAGAAGTAAAAGTTATTCCCCTTTTTTCCATGTTTTCAAGTGAACATTTAAAGAAAGAAAAATCAAAAAAAAGGGTAAGAATGAATAAAATGCATTATACGAAATAATGTCTTCCAAAAGTAGGAAAGCCATTGGACCAAATAACGGTATTTTGTATACGTCAGTTACAGCCTCTGCATTGTAAGGGTTAAGTGAAGATTGTAATTTAAAGATATTTTAATAGAAAAAATAAATACTGGACGCTGTACAATTATTTAAAAAAAAAAAAATGAAAAAGAAAATTTTTTTATATATATACATGTTTATGCACATGGAAATAAAGTATTATCACTAAAATTTGGGTGATAAATCAGCCCTATCAGAAATCTTCAATGCCTTCTAAAGTTGATTGAACTTGGGAAGATACTTGAGGGTTGGACATTTTGGATGGGAATTACAAAATGAAAATAATGGCCAAAAAAAGAAAATTAGCAAAAAACACAGACTTATGTGCAAAAAAAAATTAAAATAGAGAAAAAATAGTTAAAAAAAATAAATAGACAATAAGGGGTCAATAAAAATTAAAATAAGGGGAAATGAAAAAAAAATTTTAAAAAAAGGGCTAAAGATTTAAAGAAAAAAAAAAAAAGACCAAGACCCTTTTTATTCTATTCTTGAAAACAAAGGGCTAGGGGGAAAAAAAATTTCAAAATTTTTTGCCTTTTGCATGATTTATAAAAAAAAAGATATGTATTGGAATGTTTTAATAACTGGGACTGTAAAATCGTAAAAACCCTAAATATATAAATAAAAGTTTTTAAAGTGTATTTTCCCAAACTGTCCACACATTAACTAAAAATTTATTTACAAAGGGCCTTAAAGGGCGTTTTCTTTGTATTGTTTAAACGCCAAAAAGGGCCATTTTTAATAAACACACAACGGCCCAAAACCCCCAAACTTGCCTATAATTAAAGGGAACTAAAGAAAAAAACAGATAATTTTAAAATAAAAAATTTTTCCCTTTTCCCTCCAAAAAAATTAAAATTAATTTTTTTTTTTCATTAGGTAAATTTTTTAATAAAAGTTTTTTTAAAAATTTTTTTTAAAAATTACAAATTCATTTGGCCTAAACCAAATTCCGGGGAAAAATTTTGGACTAAATTCCGGCAAATATTCTTCCGCATCTCAAATAAATTAAAATATGTTTGTCCCGTCCCTTTTTTAGCCACCTTGGCCCGAAAAAAGGGTTTTTTATATTGCGTCCCCTGTCCCCCCTCCCCGCTTTAATTTTAAAAAATTCTCCCCCTAAAAACATTTTTTTTTTTTTCCCGGGGCCAAATCCCAAATGGCCAAATCATCATTTGGGGGATTATTTAAAAATTGGGGTTACCTAACCAACCCAAAATCCCCAGGCTTTTTAAAAATGAAACATATTTAAAATGAGTTTTTGGTTATAATCAAAAAAAACATTTGACAAAATTGCATGGGGTAAAAAATGTTTTCAGGTAAAAATTATTGCCCTGGGGTTTTCAGATGAATGTCAATCGTTTGTTGGGTTTGGCCCTGAGTTGGTAATTTGAAAATTTTCTGTTTTTGGTTTTATCTTGATTTTTAAATTATAGATAGAATAAATTGTAAAAACAATAAGTTACAAAGTTTTCCAAATAAATTAACATGACCAAAATGGTCATTGCCCGTTTAGGGTTTATTCCCTTTTTTAGTAATTTTAAATTTTTTTCGTTAATTAAAGAAATTTTAAAAAAATTTCCCGAAATTTTGGGGGAAAAAAATCCCAAATTCCAAATCATTTTGGGACTAGTTTAAAAAAATTTGGGTACCCTTAACCAACCAAGATGCCGCCAGGCTAAAAAATAGAACAAAGGGGAAAAAGGTTTTCTTATAAATCAAAAAAAAAAGTTTTTTAAAATTAATATAAAAATGTTTTTTCAGGCAAGATCTTATTGCCCGAAATTTTAGATAATCTCAAATTTTTTGGGTTGTGCCCCAATTTGTAATTTTTAAATTTTGCTTTTTGGTTATTACGAAAAAAATTTAGAAGAGAAAAAATTGTAAACAGCAAATAATGTTCAGCCAAAATAAGATCTACAAAAATAAACCTTGCCAAATGGTATTACCCATTTAGGATTATGCCCCTTTTTCAATTTTTCCATTTTTCGTAAATTGTTAACCTTTAAAAATTTTCTCCTCTGAAAAAACTGGCCAAATTAACCAAACTTGGCCACATCATCTTTTGGGGGATTTGTTAAAAAAAATTTTGGGGGCCCCTTCAACCAACCCAAGTGGCCCCAGTAAAAATAGAACATAGGGGGAAAAAGGGTTTTTTGGGTTATAACTCAAAAAAAAACATTTGAAAATTAATGGGGTTAAAAAAATTTTTTAGGGCAAAATCTACTGCCCGAAATTTTTAATTAATCGTAAACTTTTTTCTTGAATTGGAATTTTAAAAAAATTGGGTTTTTTTATTTTCTTGAATTTTATTTTGAAAAGGGAAAATTTAAAGCAAAATTTGAAATTAAAAACTAATCAACATGGGCCCCAATTTGTTAGTTTTAGGGGTTTTCCCTTTTTTAAAAATTTTTAAAACCTTTTTTTTAAATTGTAATTTTTTACTTTTTCCCTGAACTATCCCAAAAAAATAAATTTGGACCAAATTTTTTTTTTAAAAAAGTGTCTCCTTTAACCAACCAAGGGCCCAAAAGAAAAATAAATAGGGGTTTAAAAATTGGGATAACCAAAAACCAAAACATTTTGGGGAAAAGACAGGGATAAAAAATTTTACTCGACATCTGCCCCGAAATTTTTTAGTGAAATTTGGCAATTTGTTGGGTTTCGGGCCCCCAAATGGTAAAAATTAGGAAATTTTGCTGTTTTTTGGGTTTTTACTTGAAAATTATTATAGATAAGATAAACTGTAAAAAGCAATAATGTTCACAAAAAAAGTCTACAAATAATCAAAAGACCAAAATGGTCAGTTGACCCCTTTAGGGTTATTGCCCCCTTTTAGTCAAATTTTTAAACCCTTTTTCTAAATTTTAATCTTTTTCAAAAAACTCCCTAAAATCGGGGGCCCCAATCATCTTTGGGTATCTAGTTTAAAAAGTGCCGTGACCGGGCCACAAACCAAGATGGCCCCCCCAGGCTAAAAAAGAACAAGGGGAAAAAAAGTTTTTGGGTTAAACTTGAAACAAAGCATTAGAGCAAAACTGCAAAAAGGGTTTAAAAATTTTAAACAAGTAAAAACTATCGCCCGAATTTTCAGATGAATTTTGGGCAACTGGTTTTGGGGTTGCGCCCCCAATTTGGAATTTTTAAAAAAATTTTGCCGTTTTTGGTTATTTGAATACTATTTTAGATAGGATAACTGTAAACAGCAATAATTTCGCAAAGTAAGATCTACAAAAAAAGTAACTGACCAAATGGTCAATTGACCCCTTAAGGAGTTATTGCCCCTTTAAGTCAATTTTAACCCAATTTTTATTAATTTGGAAAAATTTATGTAAAATTTTTACAAAAAATAAGTTCCTGTTAAAAAGGGCCCAAAAATTTTTTTAAGATATAATTGTAAAACAAAAAGTCGAAAGTAGAATTAAAACACATCAATTTTCCAAAAACAATTTTTTCAAACCCCTTTTTCTTTGTTTAAAGACAAAACAAGGTTTTAAACGACACAGGCTTTAAGCCCCTTAGTTTTGAATTCAAAAATGGGAAATTTCGAGGCCGACAAATTTCTAAAACCTCAATGATTTAAGTTAATCCTGAAATCTAAAAATTTTGATTATGTCCAAAATTTTTAAAAAAATGCAAAAATTTTTTTAATTTTGGTAAAAAGTATTTTGCCGTTTTGCAAAAAATTTTGCCCCTGACTATTTTTTTGTTTTCGGTTTTTAAAATGTCAAACAAAATTATAAATAAAACCACAAAAAGTTTTTAATTTTAGACTTTTTTTTTTCCATTTTTTGGGAACAAAATTTTCTTAAGTAATTATAAAAAAAATGGTTTTTTTTTAAAAAATTTAAAAGATTGTTTACACAAAACAAACAAATTTGCCCCGTTCCTAAAAATCCTCGTAGAAATAAAACTTATGTAATTTTATTTTTTTTGTATGCAAAAAAAATTTTTGAAAAATTTTGGCACTGGACTTTTGGGGGGCTCTGTTTTAGTTTTCCCCTTTATGTGATTGGGAAAACTAAAATTTATTAAAATATGAAAAAAGTTTTGATTTGAATTTTTAAAAAAATTAGAATGGAAAAAAAGGAAGCAATTCTTTTTAAAATTTAGTTTGTAGTATTCCGGTTACACGATTTTAAATTTGAAAGTAAAATTTGTTTGGCGCTTGCTTTTTTTGGGTTTTGAAAACCTTTTGTAAATAAATTGACATCTTTAAAATTTAACAAGTTTAACCTGAATTTATTGTGTTGAATTTAAAAAGGGTATCCATTAAACGTTTATTCAAAAATAGAAATTGTTTTAATGTTTGTGGTTTAAAAACTTAATCTTCAATGGCTATAAAGCAAAGTCAAAATGATTTTTTTACAAAAATTGAAAAACCCGGGTTGAACCAACAATACTAATAAATGACCCTTATCAATGGTCCCCAAACATAAAAATTTAAAAGTTTTGATTTTTATTCAATTTGCGCTAAAAGAAATTCTTAATTGGAAATTTGGCAAAAAACAATTTTCAACAAGTTTGGGGTTTTAAAAATCAACACGTTTGGGGAATAAGTATTTCGGCCTTTGGGAAAAAGCAGTTTTAAAAGACAAACTTGGGGGGGACCTTTTTGGAGTGTTAATAATTTTAAAAAATTTTTATTTTAATTATTTTTACTACAAACTGAAAAAAACAAATTTTAAAATTTAAATTTTTTTTATTTAATTTTAGAAAAATTTTAAAGGGAGTTATGTGTTTGATTTAATTAAAATCCGTGAATAAAAAGGGAGGATTTAAAGGGGAAAGTTTCTTTTTCTACCCCCGAAATTTCTTAAAAAGAATCTCAAAATTTTTTAGAAGGGAAAAACACATAGTTGCAGGTAAAAATACAAAAGCAAAAGTGGAAATCTATACTATTTAATGAGAAGCCTCATTTTTGTTCAAAATTTCTTTCCACAAAAATTTGCATCACTTGGTCCTAACATGTAGTAAAGATTACATTTGTCATCCCCTCACTTATGATTTTTCTTTTTGGTTTTTGGGGCAAAAATAGCGTCTGGTTATTGTTTTGTCATCGGGCAAATTTTTTCATAGACCAACGACTTTATTTTTTAGACGTTAAAATTACTTTGGTTTTGGGGGAAGGGCATTTAAAATTTCGCTTTAAATTTCAACAAGTCATTTATTTGGGGAAAGTATATTTGTCAAGTTACGAAAAAACAAAAATTAATTTTAAAAAAATTGCATATGAAAAAAAAAGGTTTTATAAAAATTTTTTTAAGTACCAATAATTTTGTCCTTTCCAAAATTCCCCGGCTATAAAAGTTTTTTTAAAAAATTCTCCCAAACTTTATAATACAACCCCAAATTTTCAAATTTCCCCAAAATTTTGGGATGTGTTTTGGATTAAAACCTTTTTCTGAAAAAAATAGAAATTCTTTTTTTTAACAGTGAAATTTTTTTTTGAAATTTTTTACTCCTCAGAAACACATCCTGTTTATATTTGTTTTGAAAAATTTTGACTTTTTTTAAAGGGGTTCATAAACCCCTTTTTAAAAATAGCGTTTTAAAAATTGTAAAAATGTAATCTTTTTAAATTTTTTTTAAAGTAAAAGCTTTGTAAAAATGGAGCTGTTTTTGGCAAAAATACAATTAGCGTTTTGATCTTAAGTCATCTAAAATGACTAAACTTTCAAAATTTTTACATTTTTGGGAATTTTTAAAAAGGTTTCTTTAAAATGAAATGGCCCATTGGTTTATTTTTAATATTGAAATGAAGTTTTTTGAGAAAAACAAAAATTATAAAGGTTAGGATTTTAACACGGATCGGCCATTTCATTTTTGACAAAAACCATCTGAAAAGGACGTTTTTTTTGGATATTTTAGATTTTTTCATATTTCAGATAATTTAAGGTTTTAAGAAAATATTAAAACTTTAATTAATAATCAAAATTAAAAACATTAAGTGAATTTAGCATTTTGGTTAATTTTTGATTTTTTAAAAAAAGAAAAGTCCCCTTTTGTGAAACAAAAAAAATTTTTAAAATTAAGTTTATTTAAAAAAAACAAAACATTAAAAGGGGGGGGGAGGGGAACCCACGGTGGGATTTATTTTTGAAAAAAAATTGAAAAAGGTTTTTTGGCTATTTTAGTTTTTTTCTTTTTTAAAATTGAAAAAAGCGATTTTTAAAAGACTAAATTTAAAATTTTAATACATTCGAATAATTTTGAAATAACCTTAAGTGTTTAACTATCTTAATGAAGAAAATTTAGGAAACTTTTTACCACCTACTCCCTTTAAGTTTTTTAAGGATTTTTTGTTTAATTTTTTGTAAAATAAAACACATATGTACAAAACATTTGGGTCCCCTTTTAAATTGCTATAATAAGTTTTTACAGGGTAATTTAAAATGCACGGTCCATGGGGTTTTGTGTTAAGATTAATGTAAGGGAATACACAACATTGGGTGTTTTCTGCAAAAAAATTTAGTAATATAAAAGTTTCTTGTGATTGGGAAATTCAAAAAACGAAAAAACTTTAAAATTTTATTAAAAGTTTGATGTTTTTTATCTTTTAAATTTCAATTTTAGCATGGTTTGAAAAATTAAGAAAATTTCATTTATTTTAAATTTTGGAAAATGCAAATCATAAAAAATTATAAATTTTTTACCAAAATAAATTACATCCTTTTTTGCACCTTACTTTGTTGAAAAAGAAAGGATCCAATTCCGTCGACCAAACCGGGGCTTACAAATATTTATTGTGGTTTTAAAGTTTAAAAATTTTTTAAATTTTTTTAAAAATATTGGGGTTGGTACCCCAAAACTTAAAAGAAGCTGTTTAGACAAAAAATAGTATCCATAGAAAATTTTGTAAAAAAAAATTCCGTTTTTTCAGATTTTTTTTAAATGGATTAGAAAATTTTTGCCAAAAAAAAAAACATTAAATGTGGTTAAAAAAATTTTTAAAATTTAAATAACTTTCTTTTTCTATTTTATTTGTCAAACTTGAAACAAACTTTGTTTGATAAAAGCAGACAAAAAATTTATTTTTTCTTCCAGTTAAATTTCATTTAGTCTGCTTTTTAAAAGAAATTCAAAACTTCTTTTTTTCCAAAACCTACAAAAAGTTTTTTTTTAAAAATTAAAAATTTAAAAGGGAATATTTATTAATTTAAATTTTATTTTGTTAGCCTGGATTAACAGAAAGAGTGCGAAACACGGGGTTCCAAGCCCTAAAATTTTTTTAGTACCTGGGAAAGGGCCAAGTGATAAAATTAAAAAGGAAATTTGGGGAATGTTTTTCAAGGGGGAAAAAAACCCAAATATGGAACAAAAAAAGGAAAATATAACAGGCTTCAATACGGAAATTTCAGTCAAATTCATGATTTATTTTAAATTTCCTAATTTGATGAAAATGACACATATTTTCCCAATAAAAAATGGTAGAAGTAGTTTTGAAAAAAGCCAACAATATCACTGATAACATTCCTATATTGCCTATAACTCTATACTTTGTTGATAGAATTATTGAAAGTTGAGATGTCAATATGAAAGGGCCTTGTCAGACCATGAATTCATTTTTGGTTCATTGATCAATATATTATTGGAATATATGTGTAGTTATGGTAACTTTTGAGTTTAAAACTTTAAAATGACTGTTTCTTATTTAGATTTAAATAATTATGTGTTAAAAGAGGGACGAAAGATACCAAAGGGACAGTCAAACTCATAAATCTAAAACAAACTGACAACGCCATGGCAAAAAATGAAAAAGACAAACAGAAAAACAATAGTACACATGGACACAACATAGAAAACTAAAGAATAAAAAAACATAACCTTATATCTGATCCTGTGTGGAATTTTGCATGTGGTTTGATGAAAGTGAAAGAAAATAATTCAAGACAATATTAATCTAATGTTTCCTTGCCTACAAATCTGAAATAGTTTAGAAGGAAATAAACATAATAACATGTATGATTTGAAGAGTAGATCATTGAAATTAGGACAAATAGAAGTTTTCAATTACATATATGTATATAGTGCAATCTCATCCTTGGCATATACATCTTTTCAGTTTTTCCTAGTTTAAATTGTCAAGAAACTTTATAAATTTATTATATTTCAGCTATCATCAGGTGAAAGCTAGGTTTGATGTTGTCTGCTTTTTGTTTAAAAGCAAAATTTCAAGTCTTCTTTTTTTTCTTCACAAAAGCTCACAACTCACAAGTGTATTTTTCTGCAAAGAACTTAAAAGTGTTCACTTGCGAATCATGTTATGTAACTTAAATTTTATACTTATAGTAAAGATGTCCGTCTGCCAGTACAGTTACAGAGAGCAATGGCTGCTGAAGCAGAAGCTGCAAGAGAAGCCAGAGCTAAGGTAATGATGTAATCATAGACACATACAGTCAAATATGTAGTAACATGCATAATTATTAAGGTCAAGATGAACATGATAAAATATAAACATGATAAAAAGAAATATCTATTTGTAACTTGTACCCATTTTTCTTCTTTATTTGAGGAGGATTTATAGTTTCAGTTACAAATATATGGAAAAACATGTACTCTGTGAAAAAATTGAGCAAAGTTATTTAGAACATACATTTTGCCGTCCAAACGTATGTTCCAAATTTGGTTTCAGTTCTTCAACTTTAGTTTGCTTAAACCGTTATGCTTTATTACCATAAAACACAAGTTAAGTTTGGACTTGGGTGGCATCACTTTTACAATTCTCTAGTTATGTACCTTTAAAACATTAGAAGCAGGAGCATCATCTGTGTCCCATGGACACATTCTCTATGTATTTGATGCTTCTATCACTGCTTAAAGAGACCATAGTAAAAATAAATATTTTATGAAATGTTTGTTTTGTTTGAAGAAAATTGATACTCTAATTTGAAGTACAATACTTCATTATCATGACATTTTCCTCAATCTGGCAAAAATTATAATCACATTTTAGTTCAAAATAACAAAAAAGCAATAATAAATGCACACAATAATTTCTGAATTTACAGTATACTGGCCAATCAAAAAAACAAAAGTTGATTGTTGTTTATTCAATGTCCAGTGATTCCCAAACTTGAATGGGACTAGCTATAGAAGATAATCATATTAGTTTAAACAGCAATCAAGTAACACATGGTATAAAACAGAGACATCAAGTGATGACATTAGAAATTCTGTTGGCTTTTAGTAATGATGTGGAAAAATGAAAAAGTTATTGATTTAATAATTTGTGTGGTTGTTTTTTTAGGTGATTGCTGCTGAAGGTGAACAGAAAGCTTCTCGTGCCCTGAAAGAAGCAGCAGACGTAATGGCAGAGTCTCCAGCTGCTATACAACTCAGATACTTGCAGACACTCAATACCATTTCAGCAGAAAAGAACTCAACCATTATTTTCCCTCTGCCTATTGATTTGATGCAAAGCTTTATGAGATACACTGGAGGTGCAAAGGAGACAACCCAAGCTCACTTCTAAAGAAACTAAATATGTACAAAATTTACTTTTATTTCAACTTGCTAGTTGATTTGGGATACCCATAAGTGTCCAAGGTAGACAACATAGTACACTTGCGAGAAAACAAATTTGTACATTTAATGGTTTAAATTTATATTGTACATTTAAAAAAAACCCATAGGTAACCAAGATTTATTGAAGTTTTGTATCTGATGTTTATAATTGGTGACAGAAAGGTATACACCATAACAAAAGTTAAAAAATCAATATAAAGATAAATTATTATAGTTTTTGTTATGAAAGGAGCAACAAGATAAACATTCAGAATATTGTAGTGAAAAATTAATACAAAACTATCCCATTACCTGCAACTATCTGAGAAGAGAAGATTAGAAAAGGAAATTATGGTTGTATTGCATTTCCCAATCAGTTTCAAGGTGTACAGATATTAAGTTACATATTATAATTTTGCAAAGACAATAATTTTTTTTTTATTAACAAAAACATCTACTAAACATTTTTAATCCTGTGTCATATATTTGAAATACTTACATCAATCATAAAACATGTGAAAAGTTATTTTTTGACTCTTATTTAATGTCAATTGCCTGATATTCTTTTCATGCTATGTGCAATATTTTATTTAAAAAAAAGGACAATATATAATAGGAATAGTTAAGTTCTAAAGAAGAATAGGAGGTCCTAATAATTTTAAAAATGTTTATCTTGCTACATGTTCAGTGGCATCAGTGTAGAGTGTCTTTAATATTTCTGAAAATATGTCACAATGTTATCATGACAATTTTTCGGTTAATGTTTGAGATTTTTTTTTAATTATTAGATTTTAAAAGACTTAAGGCAGGCATCCTCTTAAACAGATTACTGAAAGGTTTTTCCAATTTTGTCCTTTTCGGTTATCACATTTTCCCTGAATTCACAGATTTTTATCAACATAAAAATGAAACAAGAAATACAAAATTATTGCAGCTGATTAAGTAGATATATCATTAATAAAATTGAGAATGGAAATGGGGAATGTTCCAAAGAGAAAACAACCCGACCATAAAAAAAAAAAACAACAGCAGCATTGGTTGCAAAAATATTAGTTTGATTTTCTACTGCTAATCAATTGTCTTTTCTGAACTTTTTTGATGATATATTAGCTGGATTTTAAATTTTTTTTTTAGCATCTTCAATTTTCATTTATATATTTCATTTATAAGAATAAGAACATTTTGATTAAATATAATTGTTTACATAAAGCTGTGATCAGATAGATATATATATATATAAATACTATTATTTTGTAGATAATAATTCTTTTACATGTGTTAGTTTCATTATGAACAGGGTAATATGTCTTCTTTTTTACTTGTGTACACTTATATTTAAAAGCTGGTACAGAAAGTCCACCTATAATGATAAACTACTTATTAATAATGACCAACCTTGGGATTTTAAATATCATTCTTAGACTTTTTTCATGAAGAGCAAGTGTGGACACAAATAAGATGGGCAAATTTTGATGAGCATGGGCAAACATTTCATACCACAAGAAAAGTTATATCTTATTTCAGTAGTAAGAAATATATATTAGGGTCTGGATGGGGTTTACAGAATAGGGAATTATAGACAAATAATGCAGAATTAATTAAAAAAAAAAAAAGAAGAGATAAATGGATAAACGTATTAAAGAAAAGAGAATAATGGGGTGAAAAATATATAAAAAAAGAAACATAATAATGGACAAAACAAATATAGAAAAGTAAAAGATATTTAAAAAAAAAATAAAGAGCAAGAAATAGTGACCCTCATATTTGCAATGCCTATTTTCGGTCTTGATGATTGAAATCATAATAGATATTTTATTGTATCATCTTACAACTAAGAAATCTTAAAAACATTTAGATATTTCATTATCTTCAGTTGGGAATATAAATTTTGTCTCTGTTTTTTTTTATGATGATTTGTCAAATGATAGTTAAAAATCCAATAAATATTTGATTTTATCATCTTACAATTAAGTAGACTTAAAGAAATTTCACTACAGAATCATCAAAATAGTGTCAGGTTTTGTTTTTTTGTCAGATCAAAATAATTAAGCTCAATGTGTTCAAAAGTATAATTTCATTAAAACTTAGTTTCTGCATCAGTTATTCTTGTTATTTATATGTGAGAGGGTTTATAGTGCTTAAAGCAGTGTTCAGTTCATATACAGGATAGGCTAAAGATGTGTAAGGTATTGTCATTTATAAACTGTGTAATTTATTGTGCAATCAGACATGTAATGCAAAATCAAAAGCTTGGATGTTATAGAAAATTACTCAGTTGAAAGGTAATTTTTAAACTATTACTATACTGTAGTTGTCTCATGATTTGTATTAAAATCTGCATGTAAAATGGTGATTTTGGGGAATTATAGAGCAACATTCAGTTTATGACCTGGTTAACCAAACTTGATGAGTAAAATATATATGTCTTAACTATTTACTCAAGATCACCAGCCACAGAGATTTTTCACTGGATCACTGTTAGTGCATTGCATAATCAACATATTTTGATACTTCATCAAAATGCCTTATTGATATTTTTGTTATTGTTTGTATTTGTTTATATGGTATTATATATAAATTATTGTATTGTATCTACGTTTTGTTTTAATGTTTCAAATATGTCTTCTGGGAGCACATTTGCCTGACCTTAAGCGATGAAAGTAGTGGGTTTTATTTCTAATTGGTCAAACAGATGACTTTTAAACTAATATTTGCTACTTCTGTACATTTTGTGTTGTTTCAGAAAAGCCAATGTCTTTTTTACCATTATTTCCAGCATAAAACCACTGTTGACATATATTGGATCCATATACTCAAAATTCCTTGTTGCATTTTCATAAAGTTTTAGGGATTCAATTGATACGTTACTTTTTATAAGACGCAAAAATTGAAATTTTTTGGTCGTATATCATGTATATTGGTATAAAAAAAAGGGCCCAAATAAGCATTTTTCTTGGTTTTCACACAATAACTTTAGTATAAGTAAATAGAAATCTATGAAATTTTAACACAAGGTTTATGACCACGAAAGGAAGGTTTGGATTGATTTTGGGAGTTTTGGTCCCAACAGTTTAGGAATAAGGGGCCAACAGGGTCCAAAATTAAACTTTGTTTGATTTCATCAAAAAATGAATTATTGGGTTCTTTGATATGCCAAATCTAACCGTGTATTTAGATTCTTAATTTTTGGTCCTGTTTTCAAATGAGTCTACACTAAGGTCCAAAGGGTCCAAAATTGAACTTAGTTTGATTTTAACAAAAATTGAATTCTTGGGGTGCTTTGATATGCTAAATCTAAACATGTACTTAGATTTTTGATTATGGGCCCAGTTTTCAAGTTGGTCCAAATCGGGGTCCAAAATTAAACTTTGTTTGATTTCAACAAAAAATGAATATGTGGGGTTCTTCAATATGCTGAATCTAACCATGTATTTAGATTTTTGATATTTGGTAAATAAAATTGAGAATGGAAATAAGGAATGTGTCAAAGAGACAACAACGCGACCATAGAAAAAACAGCAACAGAAGGTCACCGGAGGCGTCCCCCAGCTGACCCCCAAAACAAATATATACCAGTTCAGTGACAATGAACGCCATACTAATTTCCAAATTGTACACAAGAAACTAAAATTAAAATAATACAAGACTAACAAAGGCCAGAGGCAAGCACAAAAATGCGGCGGGGTTATCAAATTGGTCCACATTGAAGTCTAAAGGGTCTAAAATTGAACATTATTTGATTTCATCAAAAATTGAGTTCTTGGGGTTCTATGATATGCTGAATCTAACCATGTATTTAGATTTTGGATATTGGACCATAATAAGTAAATGTCCAATTTAAAAATTTTTAAGTTTTTATGTTTAAGTTCTTAGACCACATTCATTCTGTGTCAGAAACCTATGTTGCGTCAACTATTTAATCACAATCCAAATTCAGAGCTGTATCAAGCTTAAATGTTGTGTCCATACTTGCCCCAACTGTTCAGGGTTCAACCTCTGCGGTTGTATAAAGCTGCGCCCTGCGGAGCAAAAACATCCCTGGCTTTTCATTTTTAGGATTATCCGCCTTATGAAAGGAAATCCAAACTTCTAGTAATATCTTCTTGTGAGCACATTTCATATCTTTTGGACACCTACATATAATAGCTGATAATTGAATGATTTACTTAATATGTTAGATGAACATGGTTTTTCGTCAAATTTTTCTAAGGTACTACTGATCACAAAGATTTCATACCCGGTCAACAGCTTGATTGTAACGAGTTTAATAGTTTAGTAGAAAAGAAAATGTAAAAAAAAACAGTTCAATGTCTTAAATTAAGATTTTTGAAGAGTTTGACTTTGTTCCAAAAAATGTTTGAACACCACAATATGAATTTCATCAACATGATATTCTCTGTTTTGTTGTATAGTATGCCATTTCAAAAGGCGACAGGCTTTAGTATCAATACAATATTTACTAAAAAGAAAACAAACATAAATCATAACAGAAGCAAAGA
>CM034353.1:100083451-100093964 GCA_019925275.1 Mytilus edulis
GGCTAGATATAAGGTAAAACATAGAGCAAAAATTCGAGTCAGCATTTTGATTACTGCAATAAATAAATGAATGAGACATTTACAAAAGAAACCTCATACGAGTAAATACACAAATTGTAAAAATATATAAAGTATACATCCTTTGCGCAATCTATCTAAATGTCAATTTGTCCATATAATATTTTCATGATGCACCAAATGCTCCTTGTGAGGACCCAAAGTTTCCAAATGATAATATGATGGTTCTTTGGATTGACGTAACAAATGATGTAAAACTATGAACACATTTATCATGAACATCATTTATTAGTGATTGAGGCTTCTGTATGCATTATATTGTATTGCTAAAAGCACACAATTGGATGAATTACGATCATTCTATTCTGAATAAGATTTAGTTTTATTGAATAAAAGCTGGAATAGTTTGGAAAAATGACAAATACTAGGTAAGCCTTTTCAAATTATTTGCCCAGACCTTTCAGGATCGTGTGGTCGTTTTAATATGAATAAATTGGTAACTGCCAAAATGTCATGAAAAATATACAGATTATCGCTTCTCAACGATATACTAGTACATATAAAACAAATGCACAATTGGCATTTCATAGACTGACAAAATATTGTGTTAATTTTGGTAAAATTAATTCAACTCGTTAAAACAGGTATACATATTGAAGTGTAGTTAATTGGAATTGAAATTGTGTTTCCAAATTCCTTGCTTCTTCAGTGAAAGTGGATGCATTCGTAAATATACGAAATACAAGAAAAAATATTTGGTTGAATGATGTATAATCATTTGTTCAACGTTTCATTGCTAACATTTAGAGTTTACTTGACGGGAACAAATTCCATTGAAAATGAAGGATTTTTGGAATAAGGACAGAATTTTTTCTTGAAACGGGAAATTCACGGAACCTTTCAAATATTGCTGCAAGTGCACATTAACATACAGAGGTTGAGCCACTGTCATTGAACAATTAATCCATTGCATCGACAGTATGGGGCTGTGTACTTAAACATTGCGCACACATAAACTCACACCAAACATGAGCAATAGTTTATTGGTGAAACGGGAAGTTTAGGTGAAAATATTGTTATTTCCCAGTGAATACTTAATAGTTAATGAACTTTAGTATAATACTATACGTGCAAAGTAATCACAGAATATAAGTTTGTTCTACAACTTTCACTTTTGTAATCGATTAGCAATAAATCTTTAAGATTGTATACTTTAAGAGAGAAAGAGATTTGTTCAAAAGAATTGGCCCTTTTTGCACCTGTCACAAACACAAAACAGACAAAAGAATAAGTATTTTAAACAAGGTTTAATCCACCATTTTCTACAAACGAAAATATCTGTACCAAGTCAGAACTATGACAGTTGTTTTCCATTTGTTTGATACGCTTGAGCTTTTGATTTTGCTATTTGATTAAAGACTTTCCGTTTGGAATTTTCCTTGAAGTTCAGTTTTTTTGGTTTTTCTACTTTTTACACATTAACCCTTCCATTATACATATTTATTATTCACAACTAATGAAACTTTAATAAAATAAGTAAACTTTATGACATTATGTGTATTCAGTTACATGTTTATTTACTTTTGGCGAATGCAAATTGCATCACATTTCAAACATATCATGCGGGTTTTTTTTAATTTAGAATAATCATGAATGCTTTTGTGGACACAAAATGAAAACATTAATAAATCCCAGAGTACCAGAAAATGAATGCAACCTGGCATGTTGGGGAGATTACACCCAAATCTGTGGTGGAAAATGCAGAATATCAGTATACTATGTACATGCATGAAGGTATGGTTTAGAATATAATTAGTTACTTGTGTGGTCTAAAAAGATTTGAAATATAGTAAAAGGTCTTAAATTTCAGCACATATACATGTAGAATTGAACACACAAGAACAGCCAAAACTTTATTCAACAAAATTATGAAAAACCAAATGAACGTCATGTCCTGCTTCTTTATTCTCTAGTAATGATCTTGTTACATATCGTTTACGTGCCAGCAATTATTACATATTAAAGATATATCTCTCTTTTGGAGGTACTTACTAATGAATAAACAAGATGTCGTTAATCCCTAGTGTTTTCTATGTTCCGATTTAGGCAGAAATGTAATTAGTAGAATAAGTAAATGTGTCAATGCTTGTGAAAATAATAAGATACAACAACTAAGTAAACGACTGAATAATGCCAGATTCATATTACTAACGCCTGGTATAAGGATATTGACAAATATGATGCCTACCTATGTTGTTTTAAGAGCGTAGAGCATGGTATAAAAGAATTATTTCTAAAAAAACAAAGCTTAATTATCGTATTCTTATCATAAGCTTCTTACGCTTTCAGTAGTTTAAAAATATTTCATCAATACCTTCAGCCATTTATATATTTCATGCCCTTTTACATACTGTTTTATCTTTTTTGTTTTATTGTAGGAAACGGTAAAGATACGTACTAACCCAATGAACCAGGAATCTATGTGGAAAAAGTATTCTCTCTTTGCTTTAAACTAAATTTAAGAAACGTGTTGTTGGAGTAAGAGAACATATTTCACTGTATAAACCATAGTAGTACTGATGAATAATTTACAAATTATTTGCATAACTACAAACCCTTTTATGTGTTTGGTCATTTTCAAGAGTGCGACAGTAACTTGAAGATAACCTGAAGCTACTTATAGCTAATGGAACACCTTGCTTAACTTTACACTTTCATTAATATCGCGTATTTCTAAACCAACCTTCATTTAAAAATGTAATGTAACATTCATGATGACACGAGCTTCCACATTAACATGCACATGTAAATAATAGAAAACTTAATAGAAATCATGTTTTCGTGATCCTAACAAAAAATGTAAATATAAGTATTGAGTGCTTCTTTAAGCAATTGTATAATGTTGTAAAAGCGTTGACGGTGCGTACATTTAGAAAAAAGCGTTCTGCGCCTCTGACAAAGTGTACTTCGGTCTACGCCTTTAAACCCTAATAAATTTACAAAAGGAAGCATCTAATTTTTAATTATTTTTTGTATTATTTGGGAACACACTATCTGCCGTTGGTTTCCAGCAAAGTGTGAGCATTTTCTTTTCACAATCTGATTGCTATAACTATTGAGTTATGTTTGAAGAGGGTGGTAAAGGGTTATTTTCGTGCAACGTTTTCGGCCATTTCATTTCACGTGTTTTCGTGTTTTGACGTTTTATTTCTCGTTTTCTCGTGTTTGGTTCGACGTACGTGCCTCGTGTTCTCCTTTATTTATTTTCCGTGTTTCGAGTCGGTACTCTTAATTTCTCGTGCTTGTCCCACATTTGAATTAAACGTAGACCGGGACTAAATTCCGCAAAGTCAGTCCGGAGATTGTTTAAATTATGACTTTTTTTTGTGTTTAAAATTGCTATCAAATTAATTATTATAAATAATATTTTTCTTTCAAATCAGTTGCAACTAGCGGACGCTAAAAGTCGACTGCAGGGTCATGTGTCCATTATATAATGACTACATGATCTCCAAGAACGACTGATTAATAACTTATTTTACTTTGTACATTAATATTTACGATTTTATTTCTCGTGCTTCGTTTTTTTCTGATTTTCATTTTCCGTGCAACGTTTTCGCGATTTTTATTTCATGTGTTTCCGTGTTCAGGGCCCCCTTTATCACCCTCTTTGAATTTTCCATAGTAATACAAATTAATATTACATATCATTTTGTGGATAAGTACAATGTGCATATATCATCAGACAGTTTATGACACAACACTGAGGACAAGAACACTTATGATATTATAATTTGTGTCTGATCCATTTTGCGGGTTGTTTTTTTTCAAATAAAATAAGCTTAACTAGACAATGGCAAATACGCCGAATCAACGAGTTTCATTTTAATAAGGGAATAATACAATGTTGGGATTGTTTTAAATGATAGAATAATGTGTATATTGTAATTTCCGTCTCGGCATAAACAGTTACTTTGGTTTATTTTTTTGTATGTAAGTTCATCTACGGGGTACTTCTCAATTGAGTGTTACGGTAATTCTTTTGAAATGAAAAAAAATGTTTTCTTTAATTTTCGGCTCCTTTGTTTGTATTTATAACGATTAAGATTATGACACAATGTTGACTGCTGTATTCCTACTTTTCACATTTTTACCTACTATGTCTGTTTGTTAGGGTCACGCATTGTTTTCTATGTACACGACTGTTAGGGAGAGACATTTTGCTGGTTTTAAAAACCAAATATTATCCACCATTTTCTACATAAGGAAATGCCTGTACTAAACCAGGAACATGACAGTTGTTTTCCATTCGTTTGATGGGATTGGACTTTGGATTTGTCATTTCATAAAGGACTTTCCAATTTGACTTTTCCTTCGAGTTTTGTATTTTGATATTTTACTTTTTTCGTAAAAATTGTTTGCGCACATATCATAAATGATATTAGAAATGCTGTTTGTGAACACGACTGTAGAGTTGGTATGGTTTTTGTTCAGTAGTTTAACTCATTTTCATCTAAAATGCGAAAAAATATAAATCCAAAACAGTATTTTATGCATGATTATCAAAAAGATGAAAATTAATTACAACATACCAATTTCACAATTTCAATTAATAAGCTCTACATAGTTTGGTTAAACTAATCGTCAATCAGCTACATTATTTATAGTTGACATTATTTAATTTACAAATAAGGTCGTTTGTTCAACTATTGATATGATTTGGTATATAATCAGTAATTTATTTTGATTCTTTTTAGATTTATTAAAGAGTGTGTTTTGATCACATATTGTTGTTTTCCTTTTGTCTAATTTTCTGTAAACGTTTTTTTGTTTTTATTCTATTGTTGATTTTTTTTCTTTTAATTTTACATGTTTTAGTCCTATTTCGTAATAAAGCTTTTCTACTGTTATTATACATTCTTGGCTTTCAAATATTCGGAATTGAACGTTCCTGATGCAGAAAAATCCAGAAAAGAGATTCGGGCGCATCAATGTAATACGTGTTTGTTTTCATATTTTACAGCTACCTCTGCTGGTGGATTATCAGTGCCCGAGGGTGTCATCAATTTAGTATTGACTGTCCCTTTTGTATCTTTCGTCCCTCTTTTAGTAGTCAGAGCATCGGTACTGACATGATTTTTAACAAACCTTTCTAAATTGTCCGTATAGACAAATTTTAAAATAAGAATAAAAAAAGGTTTTAACTACTTCAAGCCAATTGACTTTAGATGGATTTGGCTATTTTTTTTTGATAAGTTTAACTCTTCAACTCTTTCGGACCTAATGCATCCTTGACCTTGGAATATTTGACCTTGGAATATTTGGTTATGAGTGTTCATGATGAAAGTAAATCCAGACAGAAAAAGCATGAAATTCAAAACGTGTCGTTATTGTATAGTTTATAAAATATCTAAATAGTTTGTGTTATATCTTATATACTGTAAGTTATGAGATATCTTATATAGTTTATGAGATATCTTATATAGTTATGAGATATCTTATATAGTTTATAAGATATTTTATATAGTTTATGAGATGTCTTATATCGTTTATGAGATATCCTTTAAACTTTAAACTTTATGTTGTGTTATATCTTAAGATATCTTTATCTTGATCAAAACATATTATACTTTTTACAAGATATCTTATATATTATAACCTGATGTTCTGTAGTTGTCGTTTGATGATGTGGTTCATAAGTGTTTCTAGTTTCTCGATTTTCATAAAGATCATACCGTTTTCACGTTTGAATGGTTTTACATTAGTAATATTCTTATATCTATGTATATACATAAGGTATGTCAGATATTAAGACTTTCTATTCAGTTTTATTGTCATTGTTACCAGCAAAGTTATACGAAAGACCCAGTACTCAATGGAGAATCTTTGCCCTTTAGTGTTCACAAATACTTTGATTGATTTCATTAATTTCTCCTTTTAAAATAAATCTGTCTCCTGCTCAATATCCGGCTCCTCGCATCTTTATAATATACATGAATTTCTGTGTATGCTATGTTCCTGAGATATTGATCTGAGTGTGGCTAAGTTGTGGTCTTTTTAAGTACCAATCTCATGACATAATTGTTAATATGGTAAGCTAAAATAGTCGGTTTATAATTGTTGGAATATTTCTTAAACTCAGAAAAAAGTTTAAGCTAACAGTAAAAGTAGGTTTATAGAAGTAGGCCATTAGTTTGTTACAGTTTCCGTTCGTACTATAGTAAATTGAAATTGTAAAGAAATGCAGCCTATAATTCATAGTCTCATTCCTTGCTATTTTAAATTCTACAATTTTGACGGTTATTACCAATGTTATTTCAACTGATCGGGCGGAACCTACGTTTAAATTTACATAAGGACAGTCTATTTGAAAATGTGTGCGATAAAGATGATTGCCGTTATAATTATAATTGATTTCTAATCACCTATCAGTGTCACCTAACTGATGTCAAATGCTACGGGACGAATAACTGGTCACTTCATTTATGAGTTTATCCCGAAACACCTGCCTATAGATGGACTGGTCTTAAATAAGCAAACCAGTTAAACTCCGTCCAGTCAAGTGAAATAAATCAAGTAATACTTTAATCAAATAAGATGGCAGTCATTTCATGTCAAAACTATACCATATTCTCACTTGTGCTGAATGTTCAACATTGTATATAATAGCGCACTGGTTACCATAATTTTTGGAGTACAACAACAAGTACTTCTGATCTGAACAACAGGGCAAAGATATCTTCCTGCTATAATTTCAAATATGTAATTTGTTTTAAAATTAAAAACAACAACAATCTTTCAACAAAGTGTCTAATGTTCTAAAGCTTTAATTTGATACAAAAAATACCCAAATAATTTACTTATTGACAAAGTAACAGATTTTCGTAGAAACTAACAATGTACCTCTTTTTTGTGTTCTGTCTGCACAAGCCCGACTTTTTGTGTGTTCATAAATAGAACTGTAAGATAAAGACTTGTTTATCCTTAAAGTAACCTACTCTTCTGAAAGTATTAAGTGGCATGCTAGAGACTAAATGATAAAATAATAGTGACCTTGGTGTCTTAGGAATACTAGATTTAAGTGTTATATATATTAAGTGTTATGAACTTCTTTATATTGGTTTGTAAGATGAGATACTGATAATACTAGCATTGTGAGTTTTTATAAGGTGAATGTTCACGTGTCTAGTTTTAACATATTTTATATGCTTAAACACAAATTGTAAATACAGGCAACAGTAGTACATGTATACCGCTGTTCGAAATTCATCAATCGATTGAGATAAAAAAAACAAATCCGGGTTACAAACTAAAACTGAGGGAAACACATCAAATATAAGAAGAGAACTACGACACAACAGAAACACATCATTAAAATGTAACACACACAGAAACGAACTGTAATATAACAATGGCCTTTTTCCTGACTTGGTACAGGACATTTAAAGAAAAATACAAAAAAGACTACAATACAAATAAATGGGAGAACATATAGAACAGAAAAACACAAATAATAGCTATCAAATGGTAAAAGGTTTATAATTTAATACGCCAGACGCGCGTTTCGTCTACACAAGACAAATCAGTGACGCTCAGATCAAAAAAGTTCGAAAGCCAAAACAAGTACAAAGTTGAAGAGCATTTAGGCCAAAAGTTCCATTAAAGTTGTGCCTAATACGGCTAAGGTTATCTGCCTTGGATAAGAACATCCTTAGTATTTAGAATAATTCATACTTTTGCAAATAGTGAATATATAAAAATGACTATATAATAGATATACATGATAACACCGAATTGTAAAAGACACAACTGACTTGCGAGGTCTTCTCCAGCGAGCGTATTTCACAAAACAATACATAAGAGCATTTATGTTATTTGGATGGAGAGTTGTCTCATTGGCACTCACACCACATCTTCCTATATCTATGCATTCATGACGTACAATTAATTCCAATATTTGTTAAAATTGGAGGGAAAAAAAGAGTTTACAGGCGCGAGTTTCCTCTACATAAAAATCACAAGTTGCGCTCGAATTAAAACTGATTTACGAATGATTATAAAATTTTATGATCAGTAAATCTACAAAGATGACGTATTAAGGATATTTTATGTCATCACAAAAGGGCTAACTTCCTGGTTGGTGATAACCTCCTGGATGAAATGTCCTCTTGCAATTAAACCGCCCCGTGGTTGTAAAATTCCAAAAAAAACCAGGTCCTTGTATATAATAGAAAGGAAAAGAAGCAAACTCAACATTACTTTAAGTATGTGATATGCTATAAAGCGATTGTAATATACATGTATGAACAGACAAAAAAAATCAAAACGTAATATTTTTTCTAAAAAGTTATATACGAAATCACTATATGGTATATGACACATAACTACAAATCAAAATGTCAGATAACACTCAACTAACTAGATTTGCCTTTGTCTCCTGGTGTAGATTTAATGTTAACATCTTTTTCTGGGTCCATGAACTCTTTTCCTGAACAATCCAAACTAGTACATTCCCGAATTGCTGAATCTGGTACCTGTTAGAATCAAGAGGATTATAATAAGTACTGCTAAACAATATTATAATGATCATAGAGACGCTAGAATTAAGGAGAAACATGTGTATATGTTGTATGTCCTCAGTATTGGTAACTACTGGAGGTTTTCTACTATAGTTATATTGATGTTTTTACTGACGTACTGACTTGGAAACTCACCGCATAAAATTTAAAGAGTTTGATGTTTTTCCTTCATAGAGGGTTGCTGCTCACAAGGAAGATATTAAACCAAGAGTTCCAAGTTGCGAAATTGAACTCATTCCTTCATTAGATTACACACGTCATCATGTGTTGATTGACTGCTATGTAATATCCGTTTCACAGATGATAGCCTTGTTGCTCAGCCTTTAGTTTTATTTGTTGTGTTTTGTGTACTATTGTTTGTCTATTTGTCTTTGCTTTAGCTATGGACGACAACAATAGTATACCGCTGTTCAAAATTCATAAATCGATTGAGAAAACAACAAATCCCGGTTACAAACTAAAACTGAGGGAAACCCATCAAATGTAAGGGGAGAACTACGACACAACAGAAACACAACATTAAAATGTAACACAAACAGAAAAGAACTATAAAATAACAAGGGCCATTTTCCTGACTTGGTACAGAACATTTTAAGAAAAATATGGTGGGTTGAACCTGGTTTTGTGGCATGTCAAACCTCCCGCTTTTATGGCAATGTTAAATAAAACATTAAAATGACAACATTAAATGCCAGGACTACAATACAAATAAATGGAAGAACATTTAGGACAGAGAAACATACGAATAATAGCTAACAAAATGTAAAATGAATCATTTGTTCTTCTGTGTAACTTTATCATCTTTACCTTTCTCAGTGGTGTATAACTTGGTAGACAGTGAGGTGTTACTGTGTCATTACTGGCTTTGCAGTAACATGAAAGTAATGTCCAACGTCGGAGATCACTGTTGTTAGCATTACTGGCATGTAATAAATTAGAGTGGAAAAATAAAGCATCACCTAAAAGGACAGATTTATTTTGCTTATTTAGACATAAAGCTTACCATTCACTTGTCTATAAAAACACCATTTTCTTAAGATGTAGGATATTAGGAAGCTCAATATTTCAAATAAAAAAGAAGATTATATTTTCTAATTTGAAAATGAAGCTAACAATTAAATTGTCTTTGCCAATCACATTTTTTTCTAATATGATATAAACTCAAAGTTTCCAATTTGTCTTATCCTTCTAAATGAATAACATTTTTTTAATGCACTATTTCAACTTTAAGAATTTTTTATTTTAAATAAGTCATCGAAAAAATACCACTGAACACACTTTATGTCTAACAATGATGTTGAATGATTATTATAATAATATTATTTTCACGGCTAACAAGATATTTAAAATGCTAACCTGGATTCATTTCAACATGCTCAAGAGGAAACTTCTTTTTAATAAGCTCCACTCTCTCTATATCAGCACCAGTTTGACCTCCTACTTTTTTGTGTTCAATTCTACCGCATTTGTGTGATCCTCTTATAATCTGAACATAGATAAACAGTTTTGGCAATTTTTAGTATGGAAATTTAATAAAAAAATAGATATTTTTTTTGTCTTGTGAAACTTTAATCCGGAATGCATGGTGATATTAATGATACATAAAAGTTCCATTTCAAATGTTATCCTGTGATACGTTACAAAAATATTTACAGGACTTACTTCTAGACAGCCATTTTCTTTAATACATTTATCTACTGCATAAACACAGTCATCATATCAGGAGTCAGATATCCATTATGATACCAGTATCTGCAGTAAAAACATTAGACAATCATAGTAATAAACAAGGACGGTTATGTGTGTTTGTGTGTTCTTCCACATTTTTGTACAACTATTATTTGTTTATCTGTTACCATTGCTAAAACAAACACTATTGAAAAAATAACATATAGCACTAATTTGGCAAAAAGATA
>CM034353.1:100094064-100112441 GCA_019925275.1 Mytilus edulis
ATCAACAGTAACATTAACGGTACCAACTTTACTGCACTATAGATGCGCATTTGTGTGATGCTCCAGGCCAAAATATTTGAAAATCCCCCAAAATATATACCACTAATTATATGGTAAATGGATATTCCTTGCCATGAGCGACATGCTGGGAGCATCAGTACAGCAGGAACAACATACTCTATATATGCCCTGCTTGATTCCCGTTTTTCTTTTGGTGCGGTTATTGTTGCTAAATCTATTTTTTCTTGTAATGATTCGTGGATAATTATATGTTTCTTGTCATTATTGTTGCAGTTGCTTAATATCTTCTTCTATCGATTGATTGATTGGTGCTTAATATAAAAATAAGATGTCATGTGATTGCCAATGAGACAACTCCCTACCAGAGACCAAATGCCATAGACTGTTTTACAACAGTGGCGGATCCAAGGGGGGTTCCGGGGGTTGGAACCCCCCCTTTTTTCTTTGGCCGATCAATGCATTTGAATGGGAGCGTATAGTTGGAACCCCCCTTTACTCTGGGTTGGGAACCCCCCCTTTTTAAAAGGGCTGGATCCGCCGCTGTACAACTATAGGTTACCTATGCCCTCAAGTTAACAGTTAGCAAAACCCATACTGCAAAGCCAGCTCAACGCTATTGCAGTTCATGCAGCACCATTGGACTTATTCGTTGTAGTAACAATAGTCAGTTTATATTAGTGGATGGAACCGGAGTGACCGGAGAGAACCACCGAATTTCAGTATGAAAATTACAGTTCTAGTTAATTAAGACTGCAGTCGATTGCAACTGCCACGTGTATAGGACTCGAACCTACTACCTCAGTTTTTGACAGGCTGTTAATACAGGATCATACAGTAGTCCAATGTTTTAAACCACTCGACTACCGTGGACCTAGTCTTCTGCGAGGTCGACTTATGATTTTCGATTGCTACTTTTGTATTTCCCCCCTTTTTTCTGGCTTGACGGAGTCAAAAAGCGTGATATAGGTATGCTGTTTCCGGCGGCGGCAGTGGCGGCGTCAACATGCATGCAATGTATTAGTTTCTGATTAGGTCTAGTTTGTGGTGAACCACAAGTTGTATGTCCATCATATTTGATATGCAGTTGTATTAGCATTGGCACATCTCATTTCTATTGAGTTTATTTGGCACTGCCCCGTCAGTCATGGTCTATTGACTTTTAAACTTTTGCTTATTTTACATGAAATAGTTTGTGATTAGGTCAGTTTATGGTGAATCACTAGTGGTAGGTTAATGATATTTGGTATGCAGTTGTATAAGCATTAGCATATTTCATTTCCATTGAGATTATATGGCTCCGTCCTCTTATTTGACATGTATTAGTTTGTGATTAGGTCAGTTGAAGGGGAACCATTAGTAGTAGGCTAATGTTAGCTAGTACTCAGTTGTATACGCATTGGCACATCTCATTTTCATGGAAAGTATTGGCCCCCTCAGTTATAGTCTCATTGACTTTGAAACTTTTTCAAAGTTGACATGTAATTGTTTGTGATTATATCAGTTTAAGAAGAAGTGCATATTTAAGTCAATGATGTTTCGTATGCAAATGTATTGGCAGTGGCGGATCCAGGGGGGGGGGGGGGGGGGGTTTTCGGGGGTTGGAACCCCCCTTTTTTTTTGGCCGATCAATGCATTTGAATGGGGCATATAGTTGGAACCCCCCCTTTACTCTGGGTTGGGAACCCCCCCCTTTTTAAAATGACTGGATCCGCCACTGTTGGCATTTGTAAGTAGCTTTTCCGTGGATATTATATAGCTCCACCCCATCTTCATGGTTCATTGACTTTGAAACTTCTACAAAGTTTATATAAGTTATATGTGTTTATGTTTGTTTAAAGAGAACGACTTATAAATAATAAGTAAAAGGTATTTGTAATGCAGTTGTACTAGTCTTGGCGCATCTCATTTACATGGAAATTGTTAAGCAATGTACCTCAGTCATGGTTCATTGACTGAATATTTGCCTAACTTATGTTACATGTTAAGTATTGCTATTTTAACATTTGCATAATCAAGATTACAGAAAAGCTAGACTTATCTCTGTGATAACAGTTTATTATATGTAATATACAATGGTTTCTCCTGTTCCTATTATATATATATGTCATGTATATACGTACTTTACTTCAGTATAAACAGATAATAAATATCTTTTTTAAGTTAAACTTCAGCACAACGGGAAAAACAGGTGCAAAGCTTCCTTTATTTAAAATGACAAACAGATTCATAAAAATAAAACTCAATCTGTTTATAGAATTGATAGCACTTATTTCGAGAAAAAAACAAAGAAACATGGCATGTAAAACTTTAGGAATGGAAATTGTGATTTCAACTGTATTTATTGTCGAGGTATATGCATGATCGATGTATAAGTCTTTTAGTAAACTCGTCATTGTAAATAAATAGTTTTGTACTTGTAAGTGCAATGTACAAAGAACCACAACAACAGTGCAGTGTATCATGTTCAAGCGGTACTGTTTTATAAGTCATATCAGAAATCTTTTCAGTGGCAGACCAACTGCCATCTTCATCCCAGTCGACAAATCTTGCAATTTTCTTCCACCTGGATTTATTGTCAATTTCGAATTAAATATAAATGAAATATTTGCCACCGAGCATTAAGAAAAACAAAAACTTTCGCCTTGTATCTTTCAATGGTGAAAAATTGTTTAGGGACGCGAATTTTGCCTTAACTTATCCTGTCTTATACTAAAATTAAAAATTAATCTACCGTCCACTGTGGTAGATTTCTTGCCATTGACTACCTCATGGAAAAATCTTATTTCAATTCTTGTATTTCATTTTATTAATCTAAATCCTTTTAATATGAAAAAATTATTTAAAACACATTCAAGAGAGAATCAAATATGTAGCCTTTCAAAAGCAAGATACTTGCATCAATCGGCAAAATAAAATAAAACCCAAGAATGTCAGTGTCCCCAGTACACGGCCGATACCCCACTCGCACCGCTATCATTTTCTATGTTCAATGGACCGTGAAATTGGGGTAAAACTTCTTATGTTTGGCATAAAAGTTAGAAAGATCATATCATAGAGAACAGTTGATTGGACTTCAACTTCATCAAAAACTACCTTAACCAAAAACTTTGTTTCTCAGTCAATAATTTGTATAGTAGGCTAAGGCATACTATACAAATCAATGGTTTCATAAATAATCTTGATATGCTTTTTTAATAATAGTCCCATCCCCTATATACCTTAATATAACACAGGCACTGGTCTCATAAATTTTTTCCTATATACCTATAAATACCTTTTGTGCCGTTTTCTGAGACAAGTGCCCGTGAATAGTAACCATTTTAATATGATCATTAATGTGTTATATAATGTGTATATAGTGCTAATAAAGTTATCCGTATCTTATATATCAGGAACTTATCATTGACTGTTCCCAGTATATATGTATTATTAAAGAGCTTAAGTTCTCCAAAACATCAATAAATGCAATGCAGAACTTAAACATCATTTTATAAGTTTCGTTTTTTTAAATTGAATCTGAGAATCTAGAAAATTAAATCACCTCAATATTATTTTGACAATATTATCGCAAAATCAATCTGTGCGGGTTTTACGAAAAGGATATTCTTCAACGATTATGTCGACGAAAGGGGACAATTTTAATTTGATGACTTCAAATGGAGACGGAGGAGGTAAGGTGCAAAAGAAAATACATTATGAAACGTTATAGGCGAGACTTAATTACTGTAATTTTGACTATATTTGTCGTTTGACTTATAATTTTTGATTTTTTATACCGATATTTTTTAATGATGAAAAACATAATGGACAATTTAAAGAAGAGGATTCAAACGATGACATGCCTAACATCCCTAATTTCCCTGAAAAAAACTTTAAAAAATATAGACAATTTTGTGCAATTTTGTCAAAATAAGGTCCTCATGGTCCTCTATCAGTCTATCCTGATTTTCAGAAGACACCCCCCCCTTTTCCCCTTTTCTCCCCACATACAAGAACACTCCTTGTAATATCAATTCCTGGATATGTGCTTTCTTTATGATAAATCCATTTTGGATTTTGTGTCTAGATCTGGTCGAGAGCATATATAGTTCCTACAACTACACACACGTGCAACTACATAAGAAGATGTCACATCTCAAAATAAAGATTGTCTTTCAGGACATCATAATTTTTTTTGGCTTTTTAGATAAGAATACAATTAATGGCTATTAAGAAATCTGTACAGTCCCGCTTGTCCAGAAAATCTGTCCCACTTGAACTTTTAATGTCATAAAACAATGATCACCTCAGGCGTTTATCTGAGTATTTTGGGAAAAAGGACCCTAACTAGTTTTGGGAATTTTTTAACGCGGTTTTCCATGAAATTGGGAAAAACAACCAATATACCTGATGTTAGTTTTAATGTGTTTTGTTCATTAAATTTTGTTTTGTTGGTGAAAATAAAGTAAGGACTACCTACACCTTCTTTGTTTTTAAATATAACAACATGGCATTAAAGTTTATTTGAGTATCAAAATAATGAGTTCTAACTTCTTAAAGGATTGTCACATTTTTTTTTGTTTTGACATGAAAATTTGTGAACTAAAATATTTTGAGTTCTGTGTAAAATATATCCTGTTTCTCTGTCATGAATAATAAAGATGAAAATGAATTTTGTGATCATTTGGGAATTTTACTCCCAAAATTGGGAAAAATGTAGGGTTTTTGCCGTTGGGAATGGGTCTGAAAACCGGACCCTGTGGAATGCTAGAAAAATCCATGCACCTCCATTGACTTTTCCAATGTGGAGTCAGATATTTACAGTTATTGCGTCAACATTTTACAGGAACTTTTGTGATGTCCAGTAATGGTGGACAAATAGCGATAATTTAAAAGGTGTATTGAGATGCCACGATGAAGGCATCTCCATGCCCTCATTAGATTTCCTGTTCCCTGGTATTATATAGATAAAATTACAACCTAATTTTTTATTTAACTGTCAAAATATGGAGCATTGATGATCAACGAGAAAAACTTCTACTTCGCAGGAGCCCCAAGCCCCTCCCCTATCAAATCCTGTACACGTGTCCACATATTTGTCAGGTATACAAACCTTTTTACACTAAACATGCTAAAAAAATCCTACTTTCTTGACCATAAGTACAATCTGACATTTTTTTTGTGATCTTAAACTTTAGTGTACATGTATTTAATACATTGTAAGTACATGAACTATAAGTACTATTTGATCTCCATATTTTTGTCAAATAATGCCAATGATCAAGTTAGTTATTTTTAGTTAGTTATACGTCCTTGCAATGATATAGAACTATAAACATATACATTGCAGTTCTAATCCTTTATATATATATATATATATACATCCTTGATCATGTCAAAAATGTTGACATAATTTCATGTTGATGTACTAAAAAAATTATGCATGATCTAAACCTTTTTTTGAAGTTTTTAAAAGCCATTGAAATTGGTGAATTTTATCTTATTTTATTTGTAGAAGCTAAATTTGCAACATTTTTGGCTTAACATTATTTAACTTGTTGTAGTGAAATTTTGTTTTAAATTAATAGGATTAAAGGAGCTCTGACTGCTGATTATTGTTGAACTTTAATTTCATTTATCATGTTTATTGCCTGAATATTTAAATTGTTGGTGCAATAATCAATATTCATATTGGAGTATTGAGGGCTGGATTCCAAATTGGAAAGTGCATCAATTAGTTTTTATAACAGTAGATAACATACATGACATAGACAGAGATGATAGACAAAATTCTATTTTCACCAACAAATATAAGAAAAATCATTTAGAATTTGATTAATAACTTTGGTAATCTCCCTTTCAATAGCAACAAAATGAAAATTTAATCATCTTGTATACATGTAGTGTATATTATACTTTTAAGTTTGAAAATGAAACTGTTTTGAGTGGAGAATTATAACAGACTCAATGCAGTGGTAGAATCTACATTGTATTTATGTATATATATATGTACATGAATGACTTATGAAAAGGTACAATTTAGTTGGAAGATTTTATTGCATTTTATCTGACGTTCTCCCACTGATCAACCAACATAGCTGCAAGACTTGTCATGCCTGTACATGTAAATCTGTAAAAAAGCAAAATGGTGTTCTAATACCTATGCATTTAATGTATTTATATATACCTATATATATATAGGTATCTTGTATTTATTAACGGTGTTGATACAAAAAAGTAAAACTTGAGTTTTCTAACTTTTTTAAATATGATAAGATAGAAATTCCCCTTCTTCCTGTCTGCATGTCCACTCCATTCTGTTCCATCAATTCCACTCCATCATTCACTGTATAGCGCTAGATTACTTCAGTTGTGCATGGTGAAAATGAAAATATAAATACTGGTTATCTTGAAGCCTTTGTACATGTGAATTAATTAGTTGGAACATGGAAGTATTATATTGACAATATAATACTTCCATGGTTGGAACAAGGATGTGTATATAGTTATTTAACTTACTTGAACAAATCCTTGATTTGAATTTCTTTTGACCTTGAATTGAATGTCAAACAGATTACATCTTTAATTTGCTGTCAGCCTATCTCAAAAAGAATCTATATTGGTACATTTGTGTATTTAGTATGTACATGTATATATGTGTTTTCTCTTTGGTTGGGTTGTTGTCTCTTTGACTCATTCCCCATTTCAATACCAATTTTATGTACATTGTATATGTAGTGACTGTAATGAATAGTTGGTAAATACATGATTTTGCTGTTAGTATTTAATTATTAAAAATATGCATTCAGTCAAAATTCAAATCTACATACATTTACATAGATCATTGTAGATAATGTTTGAAAATATTCAAAATTGTTCAAGCAGGAAACTGTTACACATGTACTTTATCATGTTTATCATGTTTATAAAAGCATATATATATATATAGACTTAAATTTAAATGAACAATTACATTTTTTTTAGTAAAAAAGGGGTTTTGCTTAAATGGATCAATAGTTGAAATTGAGTCTAGGCAACTGTTATAAATTGTAATGTATATTATTGATTTGGAATATTTTTTAGTAATAATTAAATACAATTTTGAGAGTGAAATAAACATGTTTAATTTCAATGTTTATAATGTAGGAAAATTGTAAATGTCATAAGGCTAATTTGGACTTATATTTTAATTTATTATTTTATTCAAAAATTGGACTTTTACAAAAATACTGTTTTTACAAATTTAATAATTTACATGTCAAAACAAAATGTGAGTTAATTAGTGACATTTGATATTTAAGGATTTGTGACAGATTGAGAATTAATGTGAGAGAATTAAGCATATAAGAGAATATGTGTTAATTGGATTATAATATATGAGGACTTATAATTATCTTTTATATTAATTATGTGAAAACTGTTACTTATTGCTAGGTGTTATGAAATGTCATATTAATTTGAGTATTGTTACAAATGAAGTATTGTCTGATTAATAGTATAAATATTGTGTGAAAATAAATGTAAAACAGTAGAGAATAGAAAGAGTGTGGATAAAGAGTAAGAACAGAGAGTCGAGATAGTTACAGTTAGGAGTCGTACATTTGATATTGACATTGTCCTATGTTTATTTCTTGGACTTGGAATTAAATGATAATCAAAAGTGAATCTGTTTGATCTTTGATAACTGCAACAACTAGTTCCTGTCATTGGTGTAAACGTTTTTCTAATGATTTTTCGCATAAAATTATGACCCCGTAACAAGGCGTATCGACTGAGCCAGCAGCCCCTTTGTTACATATGGTGGAGGACCCGGGCAAGTTGACTTATCATCTCAACAAAGATACCAGATACCTTTTACTGCAACAAGTGAGTGTTTCCCCTTTAAAAGCAACAACTGACAATATGGAATTTAATTTAAGACCACAATGGAGATTATCGAACTTTCGAAGTCAAAGACCAGTATGTGGTAAATGTGGAATTGGGCATAGCAGATTATGTTTTGCTACTTTCAAAAATTGTTATAAATGTGGAGAAAAGGGACATTATGCAAGAATGTGTAACATTCATAAACCATCAGTGGAAGTAAAAGGACATCAGAAGTGTAATGACATCAAAGTGAAAAGTAAGAAAAGAGCAGACAGGGACCGATCCAGATTCAATGAACATTTTGACAGAAAACGACAAATGCTGGAATTACCATTTACAAAACACCAGAAATACAGCTTTTGTAAGTGCTTTGGACACAACGTATTCAGTTAAAGTCGAATTGAAAAGAATTAAAGAAAAATTAAAAGAGAAAAATATTAACAGTGGAAACTTTAAATTTCAACATAGCAAGAAAGATGAAGAAATAAGTGATCTGAAAGAAGAGCTAAAATCAATCAAGACAAGTTTAGATTCACATGTTATACAAATTAAGGAATTACAAGAGGAATTAGAAAAGTTTAAAGCCACACCAGAAGATCTAGATATGTTTAATCTGCATTGGAGGAATGAATTTTTAAAAAGTGAAAATTTGAGTATCATGGAAGCGTGCAATAAGGAAAGAAGACAGCATCACTTAGTTAAGTGTAAATTTGATGAAGATTATGAGGAAATTGTTGCAAACCATCCAAAGTATGTGAATTTAGCATTTGATTATGAGCAATTGCAAAGAACAGTAGGCCAGAAATATACAGAATCACTAAAAAATTGGAAAGAAGAAATAGAGCAATTGAAAAAGAAAAATGAACAACAAGATTTAGTGATAAAACGGTACCAGCAACAACAACAGCTCCAAAACCAGCTAAAGTTGATTCAACAACAGCAACAATGGAATCAACAACCACAGCATTGGAATCCACAACCGCAACAATGGACTCAACAACAAGATGAGTATCATCAAGGACATTTTAACCATTGGCGAAACAATAGACATGATAGAAAAGAACATGGAGGAAGATTTTACTAACTTTTATAAACACGAGGACGTGTTTAGTGGAGGAGGAGCCATATGTCATAAGGCTAATTTGGACTTATATTTTAATTTATTATTTTATTCAAAAATTGGACTTTTACAAAAATACTGTTTTTACAAATTTAATAATTTACATGTCAAAACAAAATGTGAGTTAATTAGTGACATTTGATATTTAAGGATTTGTGACAGATTGAGAATTAATGTGAGAGAATTAAGCATATAAGAGAATATGTGTTAATTGGATTATAATATATGAGGACTTATAATTATCTTTTATATTAATTATGTGAAAACTGTTACTTATTGCTAGGTGTTATGAAATGTCATATTAATTTGAGTATTGTTACAAATGAAGTATTGTCTGATTAATAGTATAAATATTGTGTGAAAATAAATGTAAAACAGTAGAGAATAGAAAGAGTGTGGATAAAGAGTAAGAACAGAGAGTCGAGATAGTTACAGTTAGGAGTCGTACATTTGATATTGACATTGTCCTATGTTTATTTCTTGGACTTGGAATTAAATGATAATCAAAAGTGAATCTGTTTGATCTTTGATAACTGCAACAACTAGTTCCTGTCATTGGTGTAAACGTTTTTCTAATGATTTTTCGCATAAAATTATGACCCCGTAACAAGGCGTATCGACTGAGCCAGCAGCCCCTTTGTTACATAAATATTGAAGAAAGTACAAACAGGTTGTCATGGTTGTAGCATTATCATATGCTTGCTTTGTAAGGAATAATTACAATTTTTGGTGGAAGAAGACTTCAAGTCTTCTGAAGGCCAATGGTGCCGACTTTAAAATCATTGAATTCTCCGTAAGCCGCATTCGTTTCTGTGTATTACAATTTCATAACAACTTCTGATTCCTGACACCAATTTTTACACATGAGTAAGCATCTGAATCATTTAATTTGTAAATTAGGATTGAAAAACAATCACTATCGTAAATATGTGCCCTTTTATTTATGTAAATTATTAAATTTCATCCAATTACATGAACGTTATTTGTTTACTTGTAACCGTATGTTTTTACTGTAGATATTTGAAGTACGCATGCGTGAATTTGGTATCGGGACAACTCGCCCTGTTTACATGTTCGCACTTGAAGTTACGAATTTGCAGACAAGAAGATTTTGTTTTTAATAAATAGAAAGGATCTATTTCTTATTAAGTTTTTTTTTTTATTCATTGTTTTCCTTTGTCATGTGAATTAGATGCCCTTCTTCTTCAAATGGTTTGAATCTATTTATAAAATTATTCAAGACTCAGTTGACAAGAGCAGTACGTTGCTGTTTGTAGAATTTTGATTAAACTCTAAATGCTCATAGAATAAGAAATATAATCTAAACTGAATGTACCTCCTTCTGAATAATTTATTGCAAAATAAATATAAATCCCTTTTGACAAGAGAAATATGACAAAAAATGTGCAAAGGTAATCACGTGTGGCGGCCATATTGGTTTGTTTACAAATATGTGAAGAAGCCTCTAGAACCATGACCTAAACATAAATAGTCTTCCGAAAACGTAAACTTTATGCAATACTATTTTATCAATCATGATTATTTTTATAAATTTAGATTTGATTATTTAAAGAAATAAAATTATAACAATTACGATTTTAGATTAGAGATTCTACACAGACATCTATTTGTATACTTTTTGGTTTTTATTCAAAATTTTATTTTAGTGATATTTAGATTTTTTGAAGAAAAAAGAGGGGGGAGGGATTCATACGTTCCTCCGTATCTCAAAAACAATAAATGGAACAAAGCAGCCTGAGTTAGTGGGACTGCTTTTATGGTTATTCAAATTGCCTTTTATTCACCTTCTTCCACCTCAGAGCTATCAGCTCTTTGATTTTTTTTTGTTGTTGATACATTTCAAAGATTTGTTAATAGTTGAAATTGATGAATGACATGTATACATTGTACATGTATCTATGATTGTGCTGTACATGTTGATGTCATATTTGTCATATATTTTTTTTTTTAATGATGGTGAAAAATTGTAAAATAGGATATAAGTATATAAGTGTACATAAACAATAACATTTCACTTACCCTGACTGTTCAATACATGTTCAAATATATATTAGTGATATAACAAAACCGTTACACTAAAATTTATAACATTCTATATATATATATATAAGCTATAATTCACTATATTCAAATTCATGTGACCACATCCTATGATAGGACACAACAACAGTCCTTTAAAATATGTAAGTGTTCATGTGATCTAGAAATTGTAAAATAAAAGGTACTTCACCACCGATAGTACAGTTTACTTTATCTATATATGACTAGTTATCATCATTGATCATTGACTATTTACCTTTGAAAAAAACATGGCTGATTTTGATGGTTCAACTCGGAAAAAAACAAAAATAGATGATTATCAACCATGTGAGTTTTTGTGTAAAAAATTGTTGCATATACTGGTATATATCTCTGAAAAAGGGGAGTTTATTTCCTAAGGGCCTGTTCTTGTTCAAATACAGTTATAGGATAAGTTTAGAAAATTAAACCAAGAAAAAATCCCAAAATGCATATATACATGTATTGCATTAAATTAAAATGACTACAGTTATAGAAGGATTGTTGGAAAGACTGAGATCAAGTATACATGTAAATGTACATGTATATATATACTAATGTTTCCTAAATGTCACTGCCTCCTGAGCGAAAAAAAAGGGTAAGTAGGTAAGGTTAGAATGATATTTGTTTTTAATAAATTACAAAAGACTACATAGATGTTGTGAAATTTTCTAGACCCTCAGTCCTGGCAATACTTAACATGCTTAAGTACAGTTTCTGAATCCCAAAATTTTTCTTAATGAAAATTTGAATACAAGCTATTTTTCACCTAAGCAATTCAAATATGAATTAAAAAACATACCTTCATGTGCTACTTAAGAGCTAAAAGGGGTCGAAATTTTAGACATTTCCTTAAAATTTCAGTTTTTTTGACATTTTTATCCTTTGGAGTTTGGATATACATGTGTAGATACGCCAAAGTTTTATTTTCATTTCAACAGATAAACACAAGCGGATTTTTGTAGATACATTATAAAAATCTTCTTTGCATACATATGCTCTTAATATGTACAATAGTTTTTTGAAAATAATAAATTTTTAACGGTTTCAGAAATTTAGGGAAAAAATAGCATTTTTTTTTTAGGTATACATGTATTTTTCCAATTTAAAAAAATTGCAATGTTGACTTTTTAATTAAAATTGGTACAAATAATCTTCATAGGTAATCAAACCTAATGCCATTTTATTGTTTTCAAGTTAGATCTGTATAAATCATAAAAATCAATCGTACAAGCATTTTCCCTGATATGTCACAGTTTGATGTCTTGAAAATAACATTTTACTTTAGCAATGTCATTACCTCCCCTGTTTAAACTGTATCGTATGCCCTTAACCAACAATTTCTGGACTATAGTTTAACAATGCCTAACCAAAATGTCCATGTTAAATAAAAAAAAAGATGTGATATGATTGCCAATGAGAAACTCTCCACATTTTTTTGTTGTGTACCGGTACATATGTATATAATAATTATAATAATAATACTTTATTTCAAAAGCAAGTACAGCTTATAGGATATACATTAAATTTTTGACAAATAAATTATACATGCACCATATCTAATAAACAGACATATAAGTTGGCAGGAAAGTACACCAATAATTTTAGTTTACCCTATATCATGTATATCATTAGTAGAACCTTTTGTGAAATTATAATTAAGTATAAAAACCGCACCTGTCTTCCAATTTATTGATTTTCTATGAATTTTCTTATTACCAAGGTAATATCTTTTGTATATATATAATTACCTATAGCTATCATGACTATAAAGTGAGTCTTTTCATTATGAAATATCATTGGTATATATAAATACAAACATATATATCTGTGAATGTATATAAATTTATTTTAACATGATAGAAATGGCTTCAACTGTTGAGCCTATAGAAGCTAGAGAATTTAATGTCAATCCAGTTATTGAGAATTTGAAAGGTAACATTTTATGTTTTATGTATTGTGAAAACCACAGAACTTTAATGGTTATTTTATTTGCAATTTGTCAATTCAGATGGAGTTCCATAAAATTAAAGAAATTAAAAAAAAAATACACAATTGGCAACTTTTCTTAGATTAATCATGCAGAGTTCTTCCAAAGCAATAATGTTTTGTATATATATACATGTATGTATAATCAGGCTATCGCTCTTCCAAAGCAATAATGTTTTGTATATATACATGTATGTATAATCAGGCTATCAAATAATTTGATTGATAATTTTATTGAACTCATTTAGTAAGCTCACGTTGTTTGAACAAATTGAAAAGTTTGAATTTTGTTGTGTTAAATTGTCATTTGTATTTAATATTTTTCCATTTTTATTTTTTTAAATAATCTAAAGATTGTAGTTGTTATATATTTCAAATATAGTATATTCGATATTACTCGAATTCTTTCAAAATTCATATCTTGAAAAAAAAAAAATAGCAAAAATTTCTTTTAACTATTTTGTACCTTGTATTGAGATTTCCTCTTTAACATATTTTGCCACAAGATGTCTTTTATGCAAGATTCAATTAATGTGAGGCAGATATCTTTTGTTGTTAATATTGAATTTCACCAAGCAAGCTATCTTAACTGGCCTTTTCTGTTAAACATGCTTAATACTTGTCAATGAGAACATGGTTATGAAATGACAGTGGCAGATATATTCAATGAAATGTTTGCAAAAAAAAGGCTCTCAAGACATCAAGGGTAACATCAACTTAAAAAGTTGTCTAATTTTAACTCAATGGAAGAATATCATATTGACTACTTTTAAACTATGGTTAACTGACTGCAGGAATGAAGATCTAATTTTTGGGAATTCAAAGGGAAATATCTATTTGATCTGATTATTTTCAATTTTATATTGACTTGCGTTGATTAAGAAGTTTATAGTCATACTTAAGTCCAGTCAAACTAGTTTGAACCGCAAACTAATTGCAACAGAAAATGTTTTAGTTTTAATCTATAGCATTAGTCCCCAAAATACACTTTAAAAGAGTCCCATAAAATCTAACTTAAGGGAAACTCAAATTTTGCATTTTTAATTTCTTATGATAATTAACATTGGAAAGGGAAATAACTCTGCCAAAATGAGTCTTTTTTGTCAGATTTTGGTTGATCTTACTTAAAATTCATGTAAAACATGATACTTTGATGATGTTATAAGTTTGTATTTGTCTATATTATATAATCTTCTGCTCATGAAATCTACAAAACTGAAGTGTTACAGGTATTTTTATTTTTTTAGCACATATTTCAGTAAAGAAATTGCAAATTTATGGCTTTGTGACCATTTTGAAAAATAATGTGAATATTTGGAAATGTTTATATCTGTAAATTATATTTGTTCAGCATCTACCTTGTTTAAAGAAACTTTTAACCACAAAAAGAAGAATATATGGTTAATTAGTTTTATTCAATTTAAGATTCTTTACGTTGACATGCTGCAAAATCTAATAAATGGTTTTAACTAATGAATTATGAAGTCTAGTTTGTAGCTTGTTAAAAGATATGAAACCACTTTTATAGTTCTTTGTTATACATTTGTACCATAAAGACGGCTAAACTATCAAGAAAAGAAGCGGTATAAAATTATAATTTTGTATCAAATTTTATTGATATTTTTGCCTTTTTTGCAGAGTTATCTCCCATATCAATGCAAATCTCCATAGGAATTTTAAAATCATGAATTTTTAGTTGTCTTCAAGTCAGATTTGATGGGACTTTTTTCTGTGTATACTTGGGGTATAATGCTATAGATTAAAACATAAAGATATTCTGTTGCAATTACTTCAAGGTTAGGCTCAAATTCATGCTAGATTTTTTTTGTTTTGGGTTTAATATATATGCATGTACATGTATAAATGTAAGGGTAACAGGCTTTTCTTCTGGACCGACCGTGCAAGGGCTGTATAGCCAGTCAAGGTCGTTAAAAACTTCCATTTGTTGTTTCTTCTGGCCTTTAATTGTTTGAATATTTTTAGCAATGTTTAGTTATTTGTTCATTAATGATAAGATTAATTCAGCATTTATATATTATGCTTATTAAATTATTTCTGTATTTTTGTTTGGCCAATTTTCTTATTTATAAATAAACATATATCTAGCCTTTATTTAGGTAAATATTGATTATCAACAATACATGAACATGTATATATCTATTTATAGAACAGTCACAAGATGTAAACATTAAGTAACATTTAAAAATTGAAATGGCTGAATTAACATCTAGTAGACAACTAATCCTTAAAGGGGATAGTTTAGGAAGTAAGTCAACCATAGAAGTTTTATTCTCACTTTATATATTTGGATTTTAATATAAGATATTCATATTGTTAAAGAGTTGTGAATTTAAAGGTTGTCTATTGACATCATATTCAAGAGGAAAGTCTTTCTTTTAGGCAGGCCTAGGCTTCTTAAAGAGCTGGGCAGTGCACAACTGGACCACCTAATGTTGAAAATCCTAGCTAGTTTACTGACAAAAAGTATTGATAGTTATAAGAAATATCCCCCCCACCCCCCCTATACTGATTCTCCTTAAAGACTTACATTGTAGGTGAAATCATCCCGAAAACAGAAAATGAAATGAAATTACCTGTGTTCTGACAAACAATTAAAATCATATGAGGCCATTATTTTATATAATTTTGGATACATATAGCATTAAACATGGCTTGATTTTCTAATCTTTTAAAACTTGTGCTACAGGTCAGTTTACGTAGCCCTCATTTGGCACTCTGTGTAGGCACTTGTTTCTATCTATTGGAAGGTCAACTTTCCATATATCTACATGTATAAATATATATATATATATATATGGATAGTTGACTTTCTCATGGATAGAAACAAGTGCCTGACTGGCACTCTGACTTCCTCCACCAATTGCAATTTTCAGTAATACACTTATGAGTGAATCGTTGTTTGAGTATAAAGACCAGTGGCAAATACTTCTGTCAGTGTGTACGTCCAATCGATTCAGGAAGAATTTTTCAAGTTAATAAGGATACGTAAAGTGTTTTTATAACAAATAAATATAGCAAGTTTAGACAAATATTTCGGTAAAGAACTTTATTAATAAGTGTTATAAGTATCAATTTTATATAAAAGTTGTTTCTTTTTTAAATATACATGGGGAAATTAAAGTTTTGAATGCCTAGTTTTGTGTAAACTTAACCTACACAAGGCCTACATCGACTATCGACTGCATGTAGACAAAACATGATTTACACTACATGTAAACATTGAGTTTTATCAATGGGAACGTAATTATGTTTAGTTTATGTGTGAGTTACACTAACACAACACCCAGTTTAGGTCAATGTGAACACGGCCTATGAAGTATAACAATAGAACTGGGGTGTAAGCTTTCTGTACATGTCCATTTGTTTTTGTCAATACCTGAATGAACCTAATAAAGCCAAATTGTTTATAAATACTATTTTGGATTCTATTAAATTAGTCATTATGCAAATTTGTAAGGGAAAATTATGTTCAGCAGAAAAGGATGCATGATTGATATTGGAAACCTTATTTTCTTAATTAGAATACAAGGTACATACTGTAGTAATGTATATGGAAAATGTAAACAAAACTAGCCACCCATGACAATCATTCTTTTTATAGTAAAATAAACCCTGTAAGGTAATTAATTATGGATAAAACAGTAAATAATTACATGTAGGGTTATATAATTATCTAACAAAAGATAGAAAACCAATAATTGTAAGTGAGAGACAGTGTAAGACAAACCTCAGAATGTTGAATTGATTCCTCTCTCAGACACCTTGTTGAATTTATCCAAGTCATGAATGGTTGCATTTAAATACATTCAAGTTCAAAATGTGTGACATTTTAAATAAGTAGTGGTATTTTAAATTCGCTTAGTAATATTTTATTTCATTTATATTTGGAGATATTTAACATTGTCTATAGAAAATGACCTGAATATGTTGTTAACAAGAGTGAACTGTGTTAATGAGTAAGTGAACCACATTAAAACTATTTCTTTTGGTGGATTAAAAAAGATACAAGTTTTGATGTTGTGGATTGTGGATGAGGATTTTAGTTTGAATTTAACATGGCGTTGAATGTTCGTTCTGGTCATGGGTCAACCCTTCCAGTTTTTCGTGAAGGCAGTGGGCTAGTACAGGGTTTACAAAGTGTGGGGATACCAAAGGAACAGAATGGTAACCATGGTGATAACCCTTATGTTACCTATGTAAATGTGAATAAATTTGAAAACAATTGGGAGGATTTAGATGATGAATTTTCCACGAAGGAAATTTTTGACACGAAGGTGTCAGAAAACGTACCTGTTAGAACGACTGCATACGATCAAACTAGACCAAGACAACGAGAGGAAACATTTTATAGCAAACAGGATGTTCCCCCAGTTCCAGTACAGGTTGACCCGTCTAATAACTGGACATGGCAACCCATGAATGAACATGAAAACTTAGGACAGGACAGTTTTTCTCTGGAAACTTACAAAATTCAAAGTAAACCAAGACAGATGGAAGATACCTTTTATACTGAACCAAGTATTCCATCTGTAACAAACCAGTCAACATCTGATTGGACACAATCTGTCATGAAAGGTCAAGGTTATTTGGAACAAGAAATCTTAGGGACTACTAATTTGAAAAAAGAAACTCCTACTGACCAGAGTAGATATAGAAATAGTGATAGATTTCCATTTGTTAAAGATGAGTCTTCTGCTGATTTGACACAGCCTGATTCACAAGGTCAAGGTTATGTTGAACAAGAGAAACTACCTATAGACACAGCTGATGTGATAGTGGAATCAGCTTCCAACTTAAAGAACAGATTTGGTGGGAAAAGATTTGAAACTCATGGCTTTCATTCAACTGGTAGGTTATTGTGACTCAGTATTGAAGAAATGCCGAAAAAAGTTGTTTGTAATCCTTTTTTCTCATTTTTGGAACTTAACTCACTTCACTCTTCTTATGAAGTCACAATTATCATTAAGATTTAACTGTTACACATTTCATGAATTGAGATTAAGATATAACTGCTGGCAATTGTATATACAATTTCTAAGTCTACAGATTTTTTTCTCCAGTAATTTTGAACAAATAATTTTTTGGTACATGAAAATGTATCTTCATTTGAAAGATATCTGAAAAATATCTTTTAGTATATAAAGTGGTTGTCAGTGGATTTTCTGAAGACTAGATTTATTCTGAATGACTTCACAATTACTAAAGAAATATGTTATTTTAATAGATGCAATACAATATTGAAATTGAAACAAGATATCATGGATGTACAGAAGCTGTATGCATGAGTGATTAGTTAATTATA